>JAFIDM010014012.1:2126068-2164448 GCA_023159025.1 Thereuonema tuberculata
AAAGGCTTAAAAAGCAGAGCCAATCACATTCCAATGACCTTTTGATTTGGGGAATAAGATCAAATGATAGAAACCTATCATCGGAAACAATGATTGTTTCAGTGAAGGAAAACAACGATGGAAACAATGATGAGGTTGTTGCTTCTGATTCCTTTGTCTTTTTTTCCATTGAATCAAAACCTTCTATCAAAGTTAACCTCATCAATTGTCAAGGAAAGAAATATTAAATTATGTGTATTAGTCCTTTTAGGGCACAATAAATGTAGAATGTTTAATTTAATATCTTTCGATTTTCATAAATATTTGTGATATATTGAACTTATGAGATTTTAAAACAAAAAAAAAAGGATTTTACTTTACTTATCTATAGAGATCGTTTTCAAAAGGATCTTTTCAATTTCTAAAGAAAACTTTAATGATAGTCGTTTTAGGGAATAGAAATACTGACTTATTCGAAGGTCAAGTTGAAAAAAGGCTAATTGACTTTTACTAATAATAATAATGTAGAATTTGTTAGTTTTTTTTTTCCTTAGCATCTCTTGCTTAATACGTTCTTATTCATTCCAATAGGTTTATTTTTAGGTTCTAAAGAATTAGGGCTGTAAATTAAAATATAAATCACAATCCTTCATGTGATCACCAGCAAACAAAGCAAAATAAACAATTATTCTATCAAAATATTTTGAGAGCAGGATAGAATTTCAGAAAGAAAAATTTCATAAACTATATCAAATCCCATTCGATTAGACTTAGGATATTAATCAGTTTCAGGCAAATAAACAGTTAGGCTTCTTTTAATCAGGAATATTTCTGATAAATCACAATATTTAGGAAAACTTATTAACAGGCGAAAAAAAAAAAGTTTCTTTTTATTTTACTGTAGAAAACCTCGTTCTTTTAACTTCTACATTTCCCAAAATCTCAATAGTTTTCGAATGTGATTTGATATTCTATCCTGTTTTGTCAATTTATTGTATTAATTTCTTTTATATCGCAATGAACTAAAAATAATGAATTTCTTTCTAAGCTTTCTTAATGAGATTAAATCAAAAATCAATTAAAAGAAAGAAAAAAAAAATAAAAGCAATTGTTACCCGAGGAGAAATAGCTTCGAATTTTCAATTTTTTTTATCTTTTGCTTATAATTTATTTTTTAATAAGTTTTACTTGAGAAACATTTATAAAAATTTACATAAATTTTATTATAAAAATTTTGAAATATAAACTTATATAAAAAATTAAGCATTCAATATACATATGAAAGTCTCTGAATGAAAGAGCTTTTTTTCTATTGTGTGACCATAAAAGTTTCTGTCTCCATTTTTGTTTCTGCTTTGGTTTTTTTAGTTTATTGTTCATAATAGTTTTTATGAAGGAAAGGCACTTCAATTTAACAAGAAACACAAACGGAGAGAAGAAGGCAAATCTAAAACATAGTCCGGACGGTGATCACATCACGGTTCAGTTTGGTTCTTCGCTAGACTAGAGTACAATGTTTCAACTGTGAGTCAGTCACAGTAATAGATAGATATATTATACAAAATTACACTTTAATAAAATCTCTAATTTCTGTGTTTCTCTTTTTAAAAGAAACTTAAGTCTGTGCAGAAATTAGTGTCTTTCTTTTTTTTCCTGTTCTTGACTAATTTTTGTTTCGATTTACACTAATGGTCGTAGCTCTAACTTTGCTGTGGGTCGATCTAAAGCCTGTTTCAGTCTTTCCCAAAACAGTTTCTGACCCTGTGGATTGTCCGTCCACTCGAGATAAGTTCTGGTTCGCAATAGATAACGTAATGTTGACGTCATCTTTCGTTTATTTATGTTCTCGAGCAATACGAGAACGAGAGCATCGCGAGATTCTTCGAAAAGTCGAAACTGAGCAATGTGCATCTCCCACAAGCACCACTGACTGGCCAGGAAGTTGTTGGAAAGCAGAAGGACTATTTTGCGGCTATTGTCGATCGATTCTACTATGTTGTCCATGACTTCCCGCCCAACTTCAAAGTCTCTCTCATGAAGACACAACTTAAGTCGTGGAACGCTGCTGGTTTCGAGAGTTGGGAGCAGCTGTCGAATCACCCATGAGCGGTCTTTCTCGTTGTACGAAACAAAAGCATCATATTTAAATGAGTCGCTCTTTACGATATCCTTATGGCGTTTAATCTTTGAACGAGACAGAAACCACCAATAACGGATGTACCACCGGAAGTAGTAGCACGAAGCTGCAACCAGGCCGATGAAAAGCACAATGGCAGACATGGAAGCCGCAAGGACGATCGTCATTTTCATTCGATTCATTCTACAATGGTCAAACTTCAGAGCAGCTTCAAGTACGGGCTGACTGGAAACTTCCTCGGGACCAATGCAAATGGTCGATTGAGTGTTAAGGATCTTGACATGGGTAGCATTGGCCCATTGGCGAAATTCTTGAAGTTCACATGTGGAGCAGTTAAATGGATTCTCGGAAATGTCTACTTGAGCCATAAGGTCGAAATCTCTTAACATAGCAGATGTTACGGAGTTAATATTGTTCTGACGAAGGCTCATCAGGTTCAGACTTGCATTGGATGGCAAAGCTTGTTGCTGCCAGGGTGCAATAGCATTACCATCAGCTCGAAGCACTTGCAGCTGAATTAGAGCGGCAAGATCTCGAACTGGCAAACTTCTCAGTTTATTACTGTTTAGATTCAACTCTCGAAGGCTACTGAGATGCTGGAAAGGTGAAGATTCAGAATCTAATTCCAGTTGCGAAGCTCTCAAGAGCAGCAAGAGGAGCGATTTGAGTCCTACGAAAGTATCATCCGAAAGACTTCCCAAGACATTGCCAGATAAATCTAAATGCAGCAGAGACTGAAGACTCTCAAATGAATAATCATCTATTAATCTCAGAAAGCAATGTTCTAAAATAAGTCTCTTGAGATTAGACAAGCCATGAAAAGTATTTCTTTGAATTTGAAACAGATGGAGGTTACGGAGATATAATTCTTCGAGACCAGTTTGATTTTGGAAGGCGAAGTCTTTAATGGTGAAAGGCAGGTCATTGTCAGTTGTTTGCAGTGCATGATTGTTACTGAGATCTAGGATTCTTAAAGTGAGAACACGGGTGATACCATCTGGTAACTGAGTCAGATAGTTTGAGCGCATATAGAGTTCTTCTAAGGACGTCAGATTAACGAATGCTTCGTCATCAATATATTGTATGTTACATCTGTCTAACTCCAGTCGACGTAATGATGGCAGAAGAGGGAAATCACCAACACTGATATTAGGAAAAGAATTTTCAGATAAAACCAATGTCTGAATATTCGTTGAGTTCAAATGCATCAACGCACTAATTGGAATATTTTGCAGAGGAGGCGTAAGACCTTGTAGATTGAGGTATGTAATGGATGTCCGGCGCAGACTTGAAAGAGAATCACTTAAATTATCGATTGTGAGTGGATTGAAAGCGAGGCTGAGGTGAGAGAGAGAATGAAGAGGGGCAAAGGCATCTTCACTGATGCGTTGTAAGGCACAGTTACTTAGATCTAATTGCTGCAGATTGGTTTCGGCTAGTGGTAGCAGCTCAAATGATTCTAAAGTGGTCAGTCTGTTTTCTTTGAGGCTAAGCATTTGCAGGTTGTGCAAAGATGCCAGAGCCTTTGCTACCGACTGCATTTGAATCACAGAGTTGTTTGTGAGGTCCACTTCTCTCAGATGCTCGCAAGGTGCAAAAACATTAGGATGAAGCACGCGGATGCTGTTATGTTTCAAGTCCAATACCTCTAACTTGCTCAGCCCCAGGAGGGTAGTGCCCAGAAGGTCTCGGATGCGGTTCGACTGCAGATGAAGCTTTCGCAGTTCCTGTAAATGAGCGAAGGGAGATCCTTGAATCACTGTTAAGTTAGAATAGAACACGTGAAGCTGGACAATGTCCGGAGACAGATTTTGTACAGCCTCTAGTCCCGTGCCGTTGCACAGGCCGTGCTTGCCATCTTCACGAATCACCAGAAGACAGTGTTGTCTTTTGGATGTTTCCATCTCTTCAGCTTCACATCCCAGCAACAGAAGCAAACTTGCAGCAAACCACAACATGGCTTCAAATCCGAGGGAAGCGTGAATTAAGCAATCTAAAACAAAAAAAATAAAGAAATCAATTTCAAATGCTAAACAATGAAACCATTTTCAAAGCTATTAAATCAAATTTAGTAATTCTGATGTTTTAACTGAAACTTCATTAGAAACTTCTAATTTGATTTAAAACAATGAAAAAAAATTAATTAACAATTCATAAAAAAAAAATCTGAGAAATATTAGAAAAAAATTCGAAATAACTTCAGTAACTTCCAAAAGGTTTTGTTATTTAAGCAAACATTTAGTTGTAGTATAATCATATAGTAGTTATAAATGAATGAGGATTCCTAATTTATACATATCTATTTAAAATAATGGGGTAATTAAGTATATTATCAAAGAGAAAACAATCCATTAAAAATAATCATCTAATAAAATTCATACAAACAAAATTCCTTTTGTTTTTCAAAAATTTTCTATGTATTTCGGAAAGAGGATGGTGTGGAATTTTCAAGGTAATATTAAAATAAATATAACTCCTAGATCTTAGATATATCTCGCATTCTAAGATCTAGGAGTTGTATTTATTTTAATATTATAAATATTTCTCCAAAACATAATCCTAATCGCTTCGAAATGAATAACGAATAATTTTCGAAGTCTGTCTTAGAAGCTCTGAAGTAGACAATCGTTGATGTTTTTCTTTCTTTCTTTATTGTTTTTTTTTTAATGGCGAACATCCGTTTAGAAATGTACAATTCTTGTTACTCGTTTCTATTTAATTGAAGCGAAAAACGTTGCTCTTGTTTTCATTCGCAGATGCGTTAAAATTTCAATTGTAAAAGTTTGTCCTGATTATCGTAACTTGATAAAAGTAAATAAATTATTGGCCTTTAAAATTAATTGAAATGTGCCAATATTATATTATAACCCAAAACGAAAACTCATTTTATTATTTTTATTAATCGCTAGTTCTTTTTTTAACTCTTACGAGAGAAAGATACAACTCTGGCTGTGGAAAATTTCATTCTATTCAATTGGTTGATTTTAATCAGTGTAAGTTATAGAATTTGAAGAAAAAATCAATAGACGGGTTCATTTACTCATGATTGATAGACAATAGACAGGTTCGTCTTATTGTTTATCAATCTGGTGCATTTATGAAAGTTTGTCGATAAAATTTGATTAAAATGGACTTTTGGTATTTCTTTATTTCTAATAGAAACTCTCTCTCTCTATACTTTTTTAATCTCGTAATTTTTATAATTTTTCTGTTCGTTTGTTTAAACTTTATTTTTCATTGGATTGGATTATTTTAGATTGGATTTAATTCGTAAAAGAAATAAAAAGTCCATTTCTAAATTAATTCTTTAAGATTTATCTTTACCATAAAAATGGATTTATAATATTCCTACGAATTCACTGATTACGAATATATTCTATTATACATATGTTATGTATTTGTTAAATACTTAAATACTAAAGACAAAAGTTGTGTTTTCACTTTTATCAGTTGTTTTTAAGATTCTGCTGAAATTTCAGTTTCCAAAAACAATAATTTGACTCAAAAGAGAAAAAAATCTTGAAAATAAATATAAAAAAAAGAGAGAGAAAAGAAAACAAAAAAATCTCGAGAGAAGTTAAGCTGCGAATGTTGTTTTAACATAATAACCCTGTGATATTAATGTGGCAGCAGGTGGAGCGTCGTCTCTCAACCGTGCTCCTGAGAGAATGTGGTCGGTATTTCCTGTCGCTGGCGGAGATAATGACAGGTCAGGGGTCAGATGGACTTCTCATTAAGATCGGACATTAAGATGCCCACAGGAAGAACAAGATCCCACAGGAAGTCTAGGTTTAATAGATTTTAATTTGATTTTCCTCAAGAAACCTTCAAGTGTAAATCACCTCCTAAGAGGATTAATCACATGAAATAGAATTAATTCATTATTAATTAGAAAAGAAATCGGAGAAATTTATTTTTCTGAATTGTTTGATAAGAATACAATGAAATTGATGGAAATATTTTTATTAAACTATTAATTGTATTTTCCTAGTGAAAGAAGGAGATTGAAAAATTTTCTCAACGATAAATAAAATGTTGTTATAAATCTTCTATTGCTTAACCAATATTTTCTTTGTGATGCATTTTGGAATTAATTTAGTTCCTTTTCTAATTTACTTTTAATAACTAAAACGATTCCGACGTTTCTATTAAAGAGTAAAAAGTCAATTCCAAAGTTAAAAATTTATTTAAAAAAATAAATAAATAAATAAATGAAACGGTAAGCTCTACAAGTGAGTTCCAGGCTGATTTGTTTATTTCATTTTATATGGATAAGGTATTGTAAGAAAGCCACCTTCCACTTTGCAATATACATGTCATTATAATTCAACAACCAATAAGTAAGAACGAACTAAACAATGTTGAGCTTTGACGTCCAACAGGTGTCGTCTACGTGAAGTGCATTAACATATTGTTTCCTTACAATTGCATTTATTAATGGAAAGTTTTTCATTGTTTTGAATTTTAATAAAGAAAATTATTAAAAACACTGATAATTAATTTATTTATTTGTTTTTGTTGAACTTCTGTGACTATATTTCCCATTCTAAATAGTTTGGAAGCTGTTCATTTAAACTTACATTTCCATTGATTATGACTTGTTAGTTTTTAATCGAAGGCGTTGTTTGATTCTATTCCTTCGTGTGCAAATCATTTTGTTAAAACTAGCTTATGTGCTGTAAATGTCTAGAGAAATAACAAATGACTAACACAAAAAAACAAAAAATGCTTAAGAATTCATTTTCAAATTGGAATAATTTTATTGCTTGTGATTAGTCTATTCGTTTTTATCCTCAAAAGATGATATTTCAATGATGAACTATTTAATGAACTAACAAAGTTGTTTACACGTAAACCATTTCGATAGAATCTGTAGCCTAGATGACAAATTATACAATGTTATTTGATTATACTTGATGTTGAGCAACTATAATAACCATTTTCTAAACCTCTTTATATACATAGCTGATAAATAAATAAATTTATAAATTAAAATATTTTCAAATTAATTGGGTCAATAGATTAAAAAGTCGTGGGTGAAAAATAACTTTTTGTGAGGGATTTCCCAATTGCGCGCCAATTAAAATTATCTTTTTTTATTAGTGAGACTTCATTTGTCATTAAAATAAATAAATAAATAAAATAAATCTTTATTTTTTCTTTCAATGAACGATTTATAAGAAATGGCGATAGTTTCCATTTGTATTTCGAATCAAAAGTCATAAACTATCACCAATTCTTACAAATCGTTCATAGAAAGAAAAAAAAAGATTTATTTTATTTCTTTTGAACGTCATCATTGCAGAATTTCTACCTCTTTTACTTTTATCATTTCATGATTTTAAAACCCAGAGCCAATGAGAAATGCAGTTCAATTGGAAGTAATCCTCTACGCTTTGATTCTACTGGGCCTGTGGTTCGTTTCGAATTGTGGATTCTTTCCTCAATGAGTGATTTATAAATAAATCTTAACTATTTTAGAACACTTAGAAAAATAGCAATTGCTTACAAAAGCAATAGTAACTCTTAAATGTGTTTGGACTGAAGGAAACTACATTGTAAGAAAGTATATCTTAATTCATTTCACTTACTTTTTGTTGAACGATTCAAACAGGATCATCTGTAACCTCCCACACTGATCACTTCGTAATACTTTGAGTGTTTAATCTAAATTCGTCGTTAATCCATAAGTACCTATGAGAGGAGGAGGATTTGCTCGTGTGCTTACACAGCCAGCCACAGGTTGAATGGAGGAGTGTCTTTACTCCCCCCTTCCTTTTTACCCTCTCACTTTACAATATATCCCTTCATTGGGAGTGACACACAAAAAAAGAAAAAGGTCTCGTTTCTTCCACCCATATCACTGGGGCTTTTTTTTTTTCCAGCCTCACCCACTAATTCATGCAAATCGTGAAAGAGAGAAAAAGCCTTCGACGATATTTAATTTCGCTTTTTTTGTTTTTGTTTTCATCGATGAAAGAATAAACGGTCGTCTTTTAAAAACAGTTCAGATGGAAAAAGAAAAGTCACAGGAAAATCAGAACTTACTTTTGAATTCCCTCTGAATTGAATCAAAGTGTTTTTAGATTCAGTGGGATTTAATATAGATTTTGCAAATTGATCAAAAGTGAATTCCTACCTTACGAAGAGATGTTTGTTTATTTTTCTGTCCAACTGCAACTCACCGACTGAATCAAGCCCATTATTGGCGCCGCCGTCTCTACTCTTTCCCTGCGACTGCGGGCAAGGTTGCTTTGCCAGTGAAAACCCCCCCTGAGGGGAAGGGAGCTGAGCCGGAAGAAGGCAGGAGGGGGTGGGAAACGAATTGTTTATGGTTGCGACGCCCCGCCAGATGTCTCTGTCTGTCGCCTCCGGTTCAGCGTAGCAGCTGCCCTGGGCTTCCCAGTGGAGCCAGCGTCGTAGCGAGGGCGAAACCCTACAGAACGGATGTTGGTCGGTAAAACAGCGTTTAACAAAATGCGAATGTAATCATCCGAAACCGTGCATTTCTAAGGTTTCACGTGGGTTGATCTAATCAAATACAAACCTCCAACACCCAGACGAACAAGGATTTCTTTTTTATTCTGTTTCTTTCGAGGGTGATGAATGAAATCTCAGTCCATTTATGTCTTACTATTAAATGGTTGCGAAATGGATACGGGACAGTTTTCGTCCTCTTCTTCCCATAAACTCTTGAGTTTTTTTTCTGGCTTTCGAGGGCGGAATGTTAAGTGCACAAACATATTGAGTTCAATCTTCTGAGAAGAGGAGAATAATCATCTGTGCTCTTTCAGGTGTCAATAAGCTACAGCTATAATCAGAAGAGCAAATGCTAAATATTTATCTTAGATCAACAGTCCTACCATTTATCTTCAATTCGGTAGAGCTCTACTTTGTTTGTTTGTTTGTTTTTCCTACAACTCAATTTCTGAGTTTTAATAATACAAACTAAGAAACAGTTTTGATTTTAAAATAATTAATTACATAAATTCAGTATAAAAAAAAAAAAAAAAAAAAAAACACACACTTTAGTATTAATTAATTAATTAATGTTAAATTAAAAAAAAATATCTAAATAAAGATCTCAACCGCTAAGAGTGAATATCTTCTGTCAAATATTCAGTATTCTAGTACATTAATCCCACGCTTAAACAAATTTCCTTGGATTCAACAAAGAAAGGAAGGAATATATTCATTAAAAAAAAAAAATACAAAACTGCAACTATATTGGATCTGGTTGTTTTTTTTAACTAAAACATTGCACTTTGTTTGTATTTTTTTTTTCCAAATTCTTATTTGCATGTACAGTTTTTTTTTTTTTTTTTTTTTTCAAAACCACTTTTTATTGCCCTTGAAATGAACTGACCTCAGTTGTATGGGGGTGGGTGGAGAAACGGGGTTCGATTTACATACAAAGACGTGGTTCAGGAAGGGGATGTTATTGAAGCAACTCCTCTTCGAGTCTTTTTTTTTTGTCTCTGTTTAGAGCCATATTCATTCAACTCCTGCAACTTTCCGTGAAAAAAAAAATATCCACCCCTCATTTTTTTTTTAAACCCATCTTGTTTTCGTTGAGGAGCGGCAAATAGTGTGTGTGTGTGTGTGTGTGTAGTGAATGAATTCCCCTCTTTGAAGGAAAAACAGGGTGTGAACTGCACAGGAGTTGCTCCCCCCAGTGGCCACCCCCAGTTGCTTTGAGTTTTCAATCCATTTCCTCAGTTTGAATTACCCGACCACAATAGACTGGCTGTGATCATTGTTAGAAGCCAATCCAAAAATGCCTCCACCCCTTTTCACAGCGGAATTTTTGGGATTTGTCAATCAGTTGGAGTGTCATCCCTTTTATTCTAACTAACCCTCCTTCATCACCAAATAATAGCAAAGAGACGGAAAAGTACTTTAGGACTAAAATCTTTCCAAATAAGGAAGACATTGTGAAAGAAAGAAAGACATAATTGAGTGAGTCTTTTAAGTCATACAACTGAAATTGATTCACAAGAAAATAACAATGTTTTAAATAAGTTCGCGTAGAAACACGGAATTTAATTTTCCAATTGAAAAACTGAACTTAGGGAGTTGCTTTTTTAAATTTAATTAATATACACAAAATTCATTTCATTCAATGTATTCATTACAATCTTTCTGAATTTTTATTTTTTTTAAGTAATTTTTTAAAGATAAATAAATATAATATTATGATATGAAATTCAGAACTTGGCAACTTAGCTTAATTTTCTCATCGATTCCTATAGTTTATAAACGTAACACATTTTCAAATTCACTCAATGGTTATTTTTTTATATTTAAGAATATCAATAATTAAAAAAATATAAGTTACAAATTTAAAAATATTATTTTGTCATTTATTTTTTTTTTAATTTAAAAATAATTATTATTATTTTTTAAATTCATAATTTAAGCACTTTGATTCTCTAAAAGAACAACTTGCAAACAGTAATTGTTCAACCCCTAAATGTGTAACAAATCATTTACTAAATAATAATAAAACGAAATAGACAATGTTTATTCCTTATCTTGCAACCGACTGCCTTATATAAAAATTAACAATTAATTAAAATTATAGATATCGTCATTAGAGTTTTTTTTCAATATTTTTCCAGACGAAATATATATAAACTATAAATCCTATATTGGTTGTTATACTGTTCCGTTACTGCTGTCAGGTCTCAACAGTGGTATAATTTAAAAGAGCCACTGCCAAATATTTTTGCTTAGATCGCTTCTTGTACGGTTTTATTTCAATTATACTTATTTTGTTTTATTTTTTTATAATGTTAGAAAACCATCATCTAAATTTTAATAACTTTAAACTAAACTAAGAAAACAAACAGTTTTCGAGAAAAAGTAACATATAGAACATGACATTGATTAAAAAATAAATTAAGAAAATTATAATTGGAATAAACATTCAAATGGGTTCACGATAATATTCAAATGTCGTATTTATAATCTGTATCAGTAGATTTTATGAGACTCAAGTTTTCCTACTAGTTCTTCAAGCAATAGTTATCTAACTATTTAATCCAGTACTCAGAGTAAATTTCGTTAATTGCAATTGTTTATTTCTTGTATATTCACTGGTGTTTTTGACTATTATTAGACTTTTGTTTCTTCTGTATCCAATCACTTAATCTTGCTACAAAAGATTTCATAAAAGTCACTCTTGATGTAGTGATCGATTTCTGATGCTAATGATTAGTTTGTTGTTAATTCTTCATTAGAAATTGTCCTTCCAGCATCAGATTCAAGCAGTCCTTGAAGTCTGTTTGGTGCTACAGGAAACAGGCACCTATCCGTAACCACTTTTTATGAACCCCTAGTTCGTCCCAATGAAGTGTGTTTCCGACTCGACGGTGGTCTATGCTTGCCAAATGTTCATCCCACCCACGTTTCAGGACTTACTTCTTAATTTCGGCGCTCCATAATTCTATACAAAAGTAAAAGGAAGGATCCACTTTTCTGTTTTTATGAAAATTAGAGAATAATTAACACTTTCTTTTGTGCCACAATGAAAACCAATCTCTTTATTCGTTTCTGTTTGTTTGTCTTCTAACAAATCATTACAAAATGGGTTTTTATGACTCAGAGCTTGAGAACAGGTTTTTGTCAGATTAGATACTTTTTTTTTGAAGTTTAAATGTTGTCAAAGTTTAAAAATCTGTTCAATGCTTCTTTGCGCTACAAAGAAATTACAGGAAATCCACAGTTGGATTAACCATTTCAAAGTTGCATTAACGAAATTTTGTAAACCCAACTTTGAGATGTTTTGATAACGTAAGTTCATAGATTTCTTGAATTGAACAGTAAGGATTGTTTGCTAACTTCCAATGTTAGAATAACAAAAATTTTGTTTAGAATTGTTTTTTATATATATCTCTAAATTAAATGATGATTAGCAGATAATAATGAGCTTTTTCAAAAACTACCGTACCTCATTGTAATAGCCTATTTAAAATAGATTTATTAAAAATACTGGTAATTGCGAATTTTCGAGAAGTTTAACCCGTCTTCTCTTTTTCAAGCATATTAACATGAGTGGAAAACATAACAAAAGCATAAATGGTCAGAAACTTAAACAAATTCTAAAACTTCGTGAATTATATAATTTGGTTGTTGTTACAAAAATACATCAATAAGAAATCATCTAATTATTAAAAACAATAAAATAAAATAATAGATTGATAAAAAGACATTTTTAATAATTGAACACCTCAGTTGCGGTTTTTTTAGTATTTGTTTTTATTAAGTCTCTCATTAATATGAAAGTGAAAGGGTTAATTTGAACTCCTTCATATCTGTTGAAATTTTTCTCTTTAGTGTTTTTATAACACTACTTTCTCAGATTTTTCTTAGTTTTAAATTACATTCTTTATATAATACTTTCCCATTACTATCCATGATATGCCCTTTTTTCAGACAGTGATAGACTATGTCTGATGAGTCCAAATTTTTATTTTTCAGGGCCCTATCATGTTATACAACACGTTCAAGTAACATTCTTTTTGTTTCGCCTACGTAAAAATCGCCACAAGTTTTACAATCCACTTTGTATAAGTCTTATAACACCCATTTCATTTTAATTTTCATTACTATTAATTTTCTTGCATAAAAGATTTTTAATCTTATTTTTATAAATAAAACCTAAGTTTATATTATACGACTTACATAGTTCTTTTAAGTATAAACTATTTTGATTCAGATAGGGGACATAAATTCTAGTATTTTTATAATTTATAATTTCTTTTTTAAAAGTATTGTAATTTCGAATTTGGTTATCAATGAAAATCTTAGGATAACCATTTCTTTTTAAAAGGTTGGCCATGATTTGTATTTTTTCTTGATTTGAGTCTTCATTGCTAGTAGCTCTGTCTATTCCTTTCATAAAATTTCCAATAATATTCTTTTTTGATAATAGAACTGTGATTTATAATTCAGTATGTGGTGACTTCGATATTCTTTTCTATAGATTTCAATTTTTAATTTTTTATTATCTCTAATCAATTTGAGGTCCAAAAACTTTAATTCATTATTAGCTTCTAATTCTCTTTTGAATTTCAAATCTTTACTTTTTTTGTTTAAGTTATCATAAAAAATATATTGAATTGTCTTAAGCAAAATAATAAATAACTTAAACAAAAGAAGTTATCAAAAAGAATATTATAAGGTAGTGTTATAAAAAACACTAAAGAGAAAAATTTTAACAGATACGAAGGAGTTCAAGTTAACTCTTTCACTGTCATATTAATGAGAGACTTAATAAAAACAAATACTAAAAAAACGGCAGCAATTGACGCGTTCAATTATTAAAAATGTCTTTTATCATGCTCTTATTTTATTTATTGTTTTTAATAATTAGATGATTTCTTATTAATGTATTTTTGTAATAACCAAATTATATGATTCACGAGTTTTTAGAATTTGCTTAGGTTTCTGACCATTTATGCTTTTGTTATATGTATTCCACTCATGTTAATATGCTTGAAAAAGAAAAGACGAGTTAAGCTTCTCGAAAATTCGCAATTTCCAGTATTTTTACTAAATCTATTTTAAATAGTACAATGAGATACATGGAGTTTTTGTAAATAGATTAATTACTGTAATAATGAAATGGACGAGTTTTCAGAAAGAATAATGAGCTTTTACGTTCATCTGGGAATTTTCAGAGGGGCTTCTACTCATAAGGACGAAGTGATCCCCATCCGCAACTACAAGAAACACGATGCAAACACATACGACGACACATGCAGGAAATGCCACACTACGTATGTGACGATCGACCATAAGGCTGTCCCCTTCTCTCCCAAACAGATTAACCCCACCGACACAATCAGGTAGCGTCGATCGTTCATCAACAGATAGCACAAACACTCACATATTTAAAACACGGTCCCTTACTACAAGTACATACCACAAAGCGTATTAGAGTCACCCTCACTTAAGCTGTATTGGGACGGTGGGACCAACCCATTCACACAGACAAAACCATACATCACAACAGACCTGACATCACACTTGTTGATAAGGTCAACAACAGATCTTTCTCATTGATATTGCAGTGCCTATCAGCAAGAACATGCAGAAAACTCACACAGAGAAGATCAGTAAATACACTGATCTAGCACACGAGCTCCAGAAGCAATGGAAGCAGGACCGAGTACGTGTTGTACCCATCGTCCTGTCCTCTACTGGTCTGGTGCCTCACACATTGCACAATAGTCTCAGCACACTAGGACTTCACAAAAACACTTATGCACAACTTCTGTGATACTCAACGCAACACACACAGTTATGAATTTCGTGGACTCAAGCACACATCCCTCACCCCCTTGCTGGGGAAACCCAAGAATTAAAACATTTACGTAATAATAATAATAACAATAATAATAATCACAATGATGATGATGATAAATTCAGCTAATATATTATAACATTTAAAATCACTTTTTATTTTTTTTTTTAAAGTTTTATAAATGTTTTTATAAAAGCAGTAGTTAATTTTCAAAGTTTTACCGAATGTTTTTGTTATTGTTTGTCAAACGAATTGATTATTATTAACTATTATCCAGGTAGGAATTACAAGAAAGAAAAACATCAATTACAATCCTGAATTCGTTGAGGCAATGTAGGATTGCTGTTGTTGGAGTTGGTTCTAATTTTGGTTGAAGTCTTTTGGTTTTCTCTCTCATAAAGATCTCACAAAGAGAAATCAAATGTAATTGGCTCTATTCTGAAACCTGTTTTTTTCTTAATGTTTAGGTTGGTGCCCAGGTTGTATTTTCTAATTTTTTAAATTAAACATTAGTTAATAGCAAATATTTCCTTTTTGTCAACCAAATGTCAATAATTATTTTTAATAATAGGAACAACTGAAGATGGTTCAACGGATCACATGAGACAGCCATTGACATTCATTTCTCTTTAATTCTGCTCAAAGTTGAAGATTAAGGTATTTCTATCGAGTTAAAAGAGTTTATTTTTAATTTCAGATTAAAATAAAATATCAATAAAAAAAATTTAAATTAACTAAAACTGAAATAAGTTTGTTTTCAATGAAAATATAAACTATTTGATACAGCAAAATATGATCTTGTTGAATGAAGTTGAAAAAGAATTAACAAGAATAAAAAAAGAGATAAAATTGATTCTAGATGAAATCCAATCACAAAATACCTCCTTCAGTTTGAATCAATGTCATATCAATCATATCGAGTTGGTAAGAAATTGTTTTTGCAATTTAAAATCACGTTGAAATTTCAAACATCATTGAAGTGGGCAAAAGTGGAAACACATTGGTATTTTTCTTTTCATTTTCCATTGTTGTGAATTTTGATTTATTATTTTATTCTGTTCATGTTACAAATAGTGCTAGATTTGCTTTTTTGTTTGAAGCTCATTAAAACTGATTTAGTTTTTATATTAATAATGAAATATTGATCGAAAGAAAACGATACTTAGCTCATTTTTTAAAAACATACTATTAAGCTTTCGTTAGCTTAATAGTTAGTTTCGTTAAGCGGCCGAATTTACCAAAAACTTAGGTTGGGTCAAAAATAAGAATTTGAACCAAATGATAACAAAATTTTTCTTTTTCTTTTTTTTTTCTTTATTTACTGTAGGACGGTTGAAAGAAGATGAAAATCGTGGGTTGAAAACTAGTGGAAGATTAGACCAAATTACATCTCTAGCTGTAAGTCCAACACTAACCTGTTCATATGACGCCGCCATGTTGTTTTCAGGAGCAATGATTTCCAGGATCAACTAAGTGATCTGTTTCTTTCCTTATAAGGTAATTCTTCTTTCTCTGCACGTACTATAGAAGCTGTAGGATTTGTCTCATGTTGAGAATTGATTGTGTTTAAAACAGTTCAATAAATGGCTGGAGATTTTTCTTCAGCGACTGACAAGAAATGGATAAAATAATTGCAACGATTTGTACAAATTTGGTGAAAAGAGATTCTAGGATCAGTCAATAAAAAAGAAAGGCTAAGTTGATACGATAATTCACACAACAGCAAAAGTAATCCCTAACAAATGAATAAATAAATAAAATAATCACAAGAAGACGAAATAATTCTGAAGACGGATGAAACATAGCAATAAAAAAAAAACAGCACAAACCTAATTGGAAATTGGTTGATAGAATATTTTAAATGTTTTGCCTCAATAACTTTTATTAGAAGCATTATTAACTTCCCGTTGTATCCAAAGCCGAACTGTTATTTAAAAGCAAAGGAAGCAGACGAAATAAAATACACTCAAAATTAATATTGTTTTGAGCCACTATATCATGAGAATGAATGGATTGAGGGGGAAAGTGATGAAATCAGAAGAACATAAGATATTTCAAAACTGTTCTTCCTAATGTGACATTTCGAAAGCATTGACAGAAGATGAAAGGAATTGGAACGCATCAAGAAATAATCTCTTGGTTTGTTTGTGGGACCTCAGAGAGATTAAATGACTTAAAAGCAAATGAAGATCCAGTTATACTTACATTTAAATCAACATCTGTTCTGTTCGTCTTTGATTATTTTCAATTCTATTACAGTTTCATTATAAATTAAAGATTTTTATGACAATCATTTGGTTCAGTGTTTGTTATGAAATTGTATTTGATGAAACGTAAACTAAAAATAATGAAAAAAAGGGAATGTTTTATTGAAACAGTTCCTCCAACTCCCATAAAGCCCCAATTAAGAAAAAGACGATTCTACGTTGAAGCTTAAACTACTAGATTATAAAATATTTATTATAAATATTTAATTCTTTTTGTTTTAATTTTTTTGATCATTGATCGTCTTTTCTTTTGTCTGGAATCTTTTCGAAATACAAAACAGGATTCTGTATTACGTAAGAATTAGTAGGGAATTCATGAAATGTTTTCTTCACTAGAATTGTTGAACAAGGTACTCATGGTCGTAGAGAATAATGGAAGGATTTGAACAGTCCACGGAACCTATTACATGATTGTGAAAAGATTAATTGATATACATTGTGTTGTAAAATGTTAAGTCGTGGGGATTCATTTAATGGCATTCTGAGGGAATAATTATAAGACAGACATTAGTTTGAGAAGTATTAAAAGACTCTTCATTGCTTTTAATTAAAGATGTAAATTTACATTACACAAAAATAATAGAATTTAGTTTTTTTGAGCTCATTTTTCCAAGTTGAATGTTCCAATGAAATACGGGAAAATATTATATAAAAAAAGTCAAACTAAAGGACCCTAACAAAGGACATTTGTTATATTTTAGTATAAAAAGAAGTTAATATATTTTCTCTTTATTTGAAATTTTAAAATCTGTATTTAAGATTTGTTTACATTTAATTTCTATTGGACGACAAACGTTTGTGGAAGTACATTTGTTATTCGGTCAAATTTCCACAAAAGAAACTTTATTTGGGAAGAAAGTTTTATTAAGAAAAGGGGAGGAACTAAGTGAAATGCGTTTAAACAGTGCTATTCTTGATGTGACGTCGATCCTGGGTTAAAGTTCATGGAAGAAACGTTCAGGAAAGATCATTGCAATCGAAGTTAGTTAAAAAAAATAGAAATATAGAACCTATGAATCATTCATCACAACTGATAATAAAAGTGAACAGTAACGATTTGAAATATTCTACGCTTTTGTCCATTTCAATTCAACTCTACTTCCATTTCCTGTGTGAATATTATTTCTTAGATGATGAATCCGTATTATTTTTTTTTCCTCTGTGACTCCCTCCTCCCACTCCTCCTCCTATTTTGAAAGTCCTTCAAACTCAGCCGTTAGGGTTGAATGAAGAGGACCCTTGTACAGGGTCAATTAAAATCACCAATCGTGGAACAGTACTCTGATGAGGGGATAATAACATGGAAGGCCCTTGATGTCTAATCAGTAATGAAGCGTGGGTCGCAATATTATTGCGACGATTATTGCTCAACGAGGCCATTATGCTGAGGGGGGTGGGCATTCGGCAGTTTCTCCACGTACTGTGAGCTTCAATTTGTTTTCATGTTCATAATCCAACACCTCGACAAGGGCGGGTCCACCTTTTCTTGAGAGACGTTGGGACTCCTTGGCCGAGTCCATTGTTCTTGAGGGAGTGAAAGCTATAGTGGGACGAGGTTCCTTTTCAACCCTTGATGAGAGGAATAATTTTCAGTGCTTCTGTTTGCACTTTAATATATAAACACTGCAGCGATGATTCACATGGCACAAGATCGTCTTTTTTTTCTTTTTTATTTGATCAACAACCTCTAAAATTACCAGGAACTTAAATAGGACTCATCATTCGACAGATCAATCTTCGTTATTCTCAGGGCCAAAGCAAGAAAATAAAATCAAAAATTGCAAAAGGACAAAAAGAACTGGGCTTTTTTTTTCTTCGATCCTTCTTCAATTTGGCCTGGATTGATTCACAATGGCGATGCCTTTAAAAGAATAAAATAAAAATGTTAAATGAAGATGTCCAAAGGCGTATTTGGTGTGTGGGGGGCGGGGGACGCAAGGATTTTCCAAATCTCGAACTGCAATGAGCAGGCTCTATTTTCTTACGGTTACCGGTATTGTTTTTGGTTGGATGAGAGTTGAAGAAGCCCAATGTTGATTTCACGAGTCCTAGTGTTCGTCCATCCACCAATACATTAAATGCTTCTTCTAGTAAAGGAAAACTCAGTCGATCAATCATAAATATCCTCAATGCAATGTTGTGGTCTTAAGAGAAAAGGACTTTCAGTTGCCATCTGAAAACAAAATAGCAACGTATAAAATATGAAACAGGTTTTTTTTTTTTTTTTTTATTGTTTAGTGAAAATTTTGAACAAAAAAAAATAATGGAGAATATGATTCTAATTCTTCAGTAATTGTGATTTACTGTCTCAGATCATATTAGGGAGGCGAACGGTCAAGTTAGGAAACAACCAAAAAGATAAAAAGGAGTTTTCAAAAATTCAGGAGCGGAAAAAGCACGATCCTGTCAACTAGCCATCGAACAAAAAATCAAACAAACAAAACAAAGAAAATAGGACTAATCTGTACGTTTTCAGATGTTGGGGTGAAAGGAGAACGCTTTTTACTATTTCATACTCAAAATAAAAAATAATCCTACATAAGATTTTGAATCCACCAGCAGACAAACAAACAAATAATAATAATAAGTATTTGCTAATGACTGAAGTTCCTCGTGTATCTAGGAATATCCAAAGGAACCAGAGAAAGAATATCTCAATCCAAAGGAGACTAAAGACAATTTCTAAAAAACCTCTTACTTCCTTAAAGATTTTAGAAAAAAAATAATCCTAGTTAGCAACTATCCATTTTTTTCTTTTCTTTTTTTTGGATTAGACGATAATCGCAATAAAAATATTTTGAGAGGATTAATGAAGATAATACGTAAGGGCTTATTCATTTAACTAAAGAAATACAGTTGGCTTTGAATTGTTCTTTGAACTGGCTTTTAAGTCAAGCAGTTGTTTCAATCTATATTAATAAAATCTTTTATTTCTCTGTCCGGTGCAAATGTTAATTTCCTGTAAAGAAATTTCTACAATGAAACGTTCGCAAAGGGAATCGAACCTGCAACCTTTTGATCCGAAGTCTGACATCTTATCCATTAGGCCACGGGGACTACATTCAAATTATTGTTTCTTATCACTCCCTTTGTGTGTGTGTGTGACGCAATGAGAGAAAAAAGAAAATTACTCATTAATTTTAGCCCACTATCAATAGATTAAAATTTAAATTTCCATGTTCATTTTTTTAGCTTATCTCAACTAAAAGCCGTCACATTGTTTTGCCGTCTTTGTAGACGGGGCGTGTATGTCTACTAGTTTGTAGGAAATTACTTTTGAATATCTACGGTAACATAGAACACGGAGTTTTAACTCAGTTTAATCTTTAATTTAAAAAGTTAATTTAAGTTTTTTAAATATTTGTAAAAAAATTTGCAGTGCTCGCAGTTCATAGCCTAAAATCTTTTAATATTTTAGCATCCCAATATAGCATTTCAATTATCATAAGAAATCGTTATTTGGTCTTAATATTAAACCATGATGTTTCTCAGATCCTTTCAGATCTGTGGAAAGGAAGTTATTTTAATTCTTTCGTTTTCTACTTTCATTGGACTTCAGAATTCTGTTCATGAATTTTTTAAGGACTTTGGATACAGTTTTTATTGTGAATTAAATGAAATTAGTTTTAAATATATGAAAAAAAATTAACAATATTTCCCTGTACATTTGAAGAAGAAACAGATTCCATCATATTATCAGGTTGGAAATCCTAAAATTTCGTTTTGGTTGACCTGCAAATATCACAACTTCAAGGGAAGTATTTAAAGCATGCTTTAGATGTGTAGTTATGTCAGTTGAAGGATCACCCCTACTGCGTTTGGTATCGACTAGTCATGAGTTTCTCATGTTTTCTGAGTTATTCAAGTTATTCGACAAGTGATGCTTTATGTGTTCTTACGAGGCTTATCAGCAGCTGAGTTGAAGGGAAGATAGTATTTTCAATGAAGACCATGTAAGCGAAAGGACAGGGCAGCGATGGTTCCAAAAATTCCGTTATGGATATTACAAAGTAAAGAATGCTCCTAAAGGTCTCAGCCGAGGAGGTGAAAGAACTGATCGAGTCTGATCCCACATCAAAGTTCAATGGGAAACTAAGGGTATCACACACAACAATTTTACGCCGCCTGGAAGAAACTTGGCAAAGTGCGGAAGATGGACCCATGAACTCACAGAAGAAAACTAAGCTATGCATTACACAATTTGTTCTTCACTCTTATCTTCGCAAAGAAAAAGAACCTTTCTTAGACAGAATTGCAATTTCTGCGACGAAAAGTGGATTATGTACGACAATAGGAAGCACTCATCATCTTGGCTGGAGAAGAACGAGACATCTGCACCAAGTCCTAAACTACCTCTTCACCCATGAAAAATACTTTTGACTTTGGTGGTCCACGGCTGGAATTATCCATTGGAACTTTCTTCCCTGGGGGTAAACAATTATAGCAGAGGTGTACGTGTCACAATTGACTGAAATGCACCAGAAGGTAGGAAAGTTACAGCCTACACTGGTCAATCGAAAAGGTTCCATTTTGCTTCACGATAATGCAAGACCCCATGCGGCAGAACTCACCCGCAGGAAACTTCACTAACTTGGATATGAGATTTTGCCTCATCCGCCTTATTCACCGGACCTTTCGCCAAAGATTTTCACCTATTCAGACATTTGGACAACTTTCTGAAGGGCAGGAGGAGATACCTCCAAGATTGTGATTTCAAATAGGACATCGAAGGATTCCTACAAAGCCAAGTGCAAGAAAGGAATTTATAGGTTAAGACAGCGTGGTCAAGATTGTACAGATGTAGATGGAGCGTATTTTAAATAATAAAAATCACACCCGACACTCCAAAACAGTTTTTGAATTCGTTCACTCCAAACTGATATTTTACAGTTTCCAACCTGATAAAAAAAATAATTAATGCCATAAATCTTATTTTGTTTTATAATTAATTTTTTGTTATTAAAACAAAAAATAATATTTTTTGTTTTAATAACAATGCCTTTTTGATAAAATAAACTAATTCGCTTAACAGAATTACGTAAATAAATTATTGTCAATAGAATATATAGAAACATTCTTATTCTTCCAAATCTGCTTTTAGTCTGAGAAGCTGTTCTTTTTTTTTCTAACAATAACCAAAGACAATTATAATAATAATAATTATTCGTTATTAATAATTCATTTGAGTTTTTATACTATTTTTATTTCCCGAATACGAAACGGTCTTTTTGAAGGGTGAGGGCGGATATCAAACTCATAATAATGATATTAAATAAACAAAATAATAATAATGATATTTAGAATAAATGGAATCAAGATTTCAGCCAATTACAGATTAATGATTATTTCGATTTCTTACTTGTTGGTTGAAATGGTGATTAAGTCACCTTGTTGGCCGTTGAAGGTAGATGTAAATGTGAATGGACATGTGATTAATAGTTGACTATTGTTATTCTGACCCCCTGCCTCATACCAACGACACCTACACAAAGTCAAGGGCGGTGCCAACCTACAACTCCAACGCAACCAACTTAACATTGACAATTTTTGCTTTTTTTTTTTTTGGTTTTAATATTTGATTTTTTTTTTTTTTTTAAATATTTATTTTAATTTAATCTAATTTACAGAATACTCTTCAAATTGTGATTAATCTATACTTAGCCAAATCAAAAAATGAAAATTAACTTAATATCTTTATATTAAAAAGTACGTTAATGATACAGAAGACATTTTTTTAAACCCAGTAAGATGTTTGCAATTTTCAGAGATAATATCTTACAATTCTGAAACTAAAAATAGTTTTTTTTAAAAAAAAGAGGCGTTTGTTGCGAGATCAACTGATTTATGAATAACTTAATTATAATTAAATAATTATTCGTTAACCAAATTTAAAGAACCTGAATTATTATTTACTCTTTTCCTTTCCTAAAAAATCCGTAATATCCAAAATCGTTTTTTTTTTAATAAATATTATTCAATGACTTAGATGTCTTGTGTAGAAGTAATTTTGATTTTTAAGTTCCTCGTGGTTTGAAAGGATGTTATTTGTAATTAAATACTTTAAATGTTTATAATTCAGTCTAAGAACTGAGTTCAAAACAGGTTGAGATCGTTTTAAGTGATATTTATTAAGAATTTGTATTTGGGCATTTGGTTAGAGGTCAAAAATTATGAACGTTAAATCTAAAATAAATTTGAAAAAAATCGATAAAACTATCCATATATAATCTATACAATAAAAACGGATATTTATATTACACTTTAATTTTTTATGAGTTACAGACAATAAATGACACTAAAAGACGAATTTCTGTAAAATCGACGAATGTTTCTGCTTGAAATAAAAGCAAAAACGATGACATCACAAATCCATTTTATTTAAATTGAATTATTTTTTAAATAATTAAATGAGATTAAATGTAATTGAATGAGATTTAAATTTGAGTGATACACAAGGATTGTACTCAAAGCAACTGAACTGAATGGTTATCAAACGACATTTCATCCCATCTATGTGATTTTCTTCAGCGACTTCAGTTGCTTAGAGATTCTAAATAATCCCCTCTAATTCATTTCAGTAAAGTATTTTGTACAAAGATAACAAAAGTGCAATGAAGAATCGAATAATATTTAAGTCCATTGATACCTAAGTCTTGTGTTATTACATTAGATCTCCATTAATAGGAATGAAAGGGATATTAAATAATCCTAGAATATTGTTAAGTATTCTCAACAGGCGAATTTCCATTTTTTCAGATCGCATATATATTTCCAATAACAGGAATTGGAGAATCAACCCCATCCCCCCGCCAATAATGAAGCTACCTATTAAAAAAAAACTATAAGGATAACCTATAGAAATGTAAGCAAGCTCATTTAGTTTTGAGATCATCGTGAGAGAATCCTGTGTTATTCAGCAGAAATGACTATTTTTTTTTTAAGAATATGTTACAACAGGAAATTCAAGGATGAATGAACAGATTAACTAAACAAATTAACTAAAATGGAGATGCTTGTTTAAATTTTGTAAGAAAATCTAAAAGATGTGTTTTGTGAAAATGTTCTTGTGTCCTATTTCATTAAATAGAATGTTATCAGTTTCATCCGATAGCTTAATATAAAAATCACAGGTGGAGTAAATAAAAATAAAGACTCTTGCGACTGACCCCACCCTGCCTCCCATGACTCAGTAGACGAGCCCTTTAGTTTATGTAATCATCTTTGTTTGTCTCATTGTTGCAAATAAGACCTGTGTCTTTTTATCTCTTCAATAGATTGAATCATCCGAAATTCGCTTTGTTTCGATCGCTGAGTTACTATCTTTTATTTTTTATTTTTTTTTTATTTTCTTTAGGAATTTCAATCTAATAGATTGCAATTGCAGCATAAATGGGTAAATAACTGTTGCAATTCAATGGAGCACAGAAGGTTAATAGGTTTAAGTATATTTTTTCCATATGTCTGCCTGCAAACTTTGTGCATTTGCTAAAAAATTAAAAAAGAAGGCCTGCTTAATTGTTATGAGGGGAATGAAAAGCTAATGAAGATCCTATCACGAAATGATCCACAGATTTTCAAGGAGTAGATATTGAGATGGTTTCCCGTTGCTTTCTTCAGGAAACATTACGAAATGACTTCAGACCTGAAGGCAGACAAACACAGGATCAAATACCCTTGGTTCTGTCCCGTGGACCACAAGGCTATGCAGTCGCATCCAAGTGAATTATTTCCAGTTGTCTTTCCCGCAATTGACACTCCCGTGTTTCCAGAGTCGAAGACAAATAATAACCCTCGGTCTGATGCATTGTATTTTAAAACAATAGACAGATGAAACATGAAGAAGTTTCATAGCCTTGTGGTCCACGGGAAGCAACAAGGTTCGCAGGCAATAGTGTTTGAAAAAATTTCCTATCCTGTGTTTGTCTGCTTCTTCACCTTTCAGGTCTGAAATCATTTCGTCAAAATGATAAGAGATTTTTGTAATAATTCTAAAGAAACCTAGTAAAGCTGAACTATGGTATCTTTTGTAAATAAGTGTTTTCCCTCCTCTCAGATACAAATTTTCCGCCAAATGCAATCTAATCAGCGCCAAATAGATGCTAAAAAGTTTTATTAAATGGTTTTATTAAAAATTGAATTTATAATATTTTAGTTTTTCTCGTTTCAAGATTTTTCAAGGATTGAAGATGTCACGATAAATCAATTCGTGACTCCTTGAGGTTTTAATTTTAACTTTTGCAGAAATGAGTCAAATGAAATATTTTAAGTATTTTAGCAAACATCGTGTTAAGGACAATGAAAAGAAAACTTAACGTCCATAATTATTCATAAACAGAGAGAAAATCACAACCGAACAACAAATATGCCTTCGCTCATTGAGCCAATATCAACGGGACAGCTGTTTCATCCTTATTAGGAATCATCAGCAGAATTCGCGTTGATGTTTGCTAAGTGTGCGAGGGCCTATTTGTTGTCCGGTTATGATTTTCTCTCTCTATTTATCATGTTAAGGAACTGAAAAAAAGTTCGAAAAAAATTGCTATTATTATAATTATTGCATTTTCAAAATTGTAACCAACAAAACAGTAACGATCTGTGTGTGAGATTCACTTGATTCCAAAGCACAGTTCTAGGATTTTTTTAGTAATTTTTATGATTAAGTAGAAATGCATTGCTTTTTAACCTGACATAACTAATCTTTTAAACATTCATTTGCTTTTATTAAGTTACTTTTCTTTTTTAATTTCTTATGAATAAATTCAGAAACATTCCGAATGTGATCTAACTTTGATAAAACATCATTTATCAAATAATTTTCTTCACAAACAAAGATCCCTTAAATAAAAAGTGATCAAATATTTGTTTGTGAATTAATACTAAAGTGATTATATCTTTCTCCTAAAAATCTCTTTGATTTTCGTTAAAACCAATTTTTTCATTTGAAAGAAGTGAAGAAATAGATTTGTTTTCCAAATTCTTAAATAACAATAATTTAAAAAAAACAAAAACAAAAACAAAACAAAAAAAGTTTTACTCAATATTTTTAATCTCTTTTTTTTTTTTTTGAGTAAAAATATTCTGTTATTTATTTTTTTATCTGTTTTAAAATTAATAATAATCCCAAAATTGTAATCTATGAATTTAAATGACTTTATTTCTATAAGTTGAATGCAAATCCCTTTTCTTCCACAAATTCTGTAAAACTTTTTATAAAAATAATTCAAATTGTCTTCTAACTTTATAAATTTACATTCGCAGTAAAAATAGGAATGTTCTTAATTTCAAAAATGGTAGTATTCTAAACACAGGGGGAAAATAAAGAATACAATAAATTCTTACTTGAATGATTCCCTCTTGTCGATTTTTCTGCTTTTAAAAACGATAAATATTTCTTTATTTTATGAGCTACAAGTAAATGAAGTGTAGTTGGATTGAAGGGACTCATGAAAAGGTCAGCCTGAGAAAGCGAAGGCTTTTCCATAACTGTCACTTGCTCTGCCCAATTGATATAAGACCCATTCATCATTTGAAGGTCTCTCTCTCTCTGACATTTCCATTTCTTTATCAAACAGATCCACTCTCACAAGTTTCGAATCCAATCTCCAATTTACTATTTATGTCTTGCGATCTATAAACGAATTCAATCACTTTTTTTTTTCTTTTCTTAAGAAACATCGTCTGTTAATTAAAAAGACCTACCTCGATTGTGTAGGAGGATGCTTTCGTCATAGCGGCTGGATTTTCGGTACTGTTTTCTCCAACATTACTTTTCCATCTCCCTTGCTAATTCGTCTCGTAGTAACTTTTAAAAGTCCTTGTGTCAATCGTAAAAAGACGCAGTGTAAAGGTTCTGGACGAGCGATTGCTGGGTTCTACTCGACGCACGTGTGGGAAGAGACTGACTGACTCAAGCAACGCTCCTATGGACACGCCATCCAGCGGCCGCCCGCCCGCTTACTACATTGTGACGTCATCAGGGTAGCCAGTGGTGAAACAATAAAACAAATTCATCGCGTCAAATTTCTCATTACGAAAGAATATCATTTATTCGAATTTGCAAAACAACTAAAGCAGGGCCGTGTTTAGGATTTTATTTCGGGATAGGGAGCCCACCCCCGACAGTCAAAAAGAAAAGGTCGAAGATGAGCCAAGGTCTTTTTTTAATTGATCTATCTAATCAAAGAAAAAAGGACCTATTCTACACATTTCGAAATTTCAAGGAGAAGGGGGGGGGATCAGGGCCCCCTCAGTCCCTCCCTAAATACGCCCACGAGTTAAAGACTTTTGTACTCGCAATATATTAAAAAATGCTATAGTTAGCCTTAATTGAAAAGTTTTTTCCTCCTCTTTTTATGAATCGGAAAAAAATATGGTTTCGAAATCATTGAAATATCCATCAATGGTTTAATTTATTCCAGGAAATTGAATCTTCACGAATAAGTTTAATATATGAATGTACTATTGCTAATGATTGGGAAAAAATCCATTACAGATGCTAATGAGTAATTAATAGACGCACATTTAGATGTTAATCATGATTTACTATAGGAATCTGAAAATTAGATAGAAATTACGCATTCACTTCCAAAAGAGACTTTGTATTAAGAGTCCTCAAGTAAAAAAATATCCATTTACGAATGTTTGCACGTGGGGTATTGGAACCTAAAAATTTGTAGTTTTTCTATTGCACCAATGAATGGGGACTATTTATAGAAAATCGTTCATCCTCTCAGAATCTTTTAATCAGGGAATGAATTCTGATAATGTTAATTTACTTAATTCATTTATTATTTGTTCTTTAGCTTCTAAGACTGTTTTCCGTGGGAAGTTTTATCAGCTAAGTTCTGGACAAGGATGGAATAATTTCAAATACAAAATCTTATCCGTAAATATGAAATTAAGACTGAATTAATGATCTTATCTTATCTTAGCAAAGTAAGCTTTAAGATGGCATAAATGTAAATAGAAGACGGGCCTCTGGTCTTCCCGAAATTTTCATTTTATGTAAATCACTTTGGGATAAATAACTGCGTATTTTATTTTGATACAAGTTAGTTTATTTATTAATTTTTAAATTAGATGATTGTTTAAATGTTTATTTCGTTTTTGATTCTTCGAACGCTGGTGAAACATAAATCAGTTCTTCGTTGAAGAGAAAAATGATAATCACTTTCTTTTAGTCTTATCAGATTTTGTCGAAGAACTTTAGTGGATCAATATCAAAGCAATTCTAGATTGAATGTCGTTCATTGTATAACGAATCCGTTTCTAATTCAAGCAATAGAAAGCTGTTGTACCTAATGCTTGCTTTTCATTAGAGAATTGAGAAACCGACCAAATATAAGTTGCTAATACTTTTTTTTCCCTTAAGTTAATATCTATTTTTTTTTTTTAATATCACTGAATGCCTATTGCGATAGGTTTGATATGCATCATCTTGTACATCTGCAATCTTGTGTGATAATTTGTCTCAGATAACAGAAACGTTTTACTTGTTCAGCTCTTTGTCTATTGATGGTTACATTTATTTGTTTCTCGCGTTTTGATATTAAAAATAACTTTGGTTTTCTTAATGTTTATTTCACATTATTTCATGATACATTTCCTTACTTGGGAAAAAATGTGTTTCCTTGCTTTTCAAATGGGTTTGATTGAAAAGGCAGACGAAAGGATTGTTTTCCCTACATTGTATGAATCGACTTTTCTAAATGAATTCTTATTATTATTGTCAGACCAGTCTTGAGAAAATTGATTCGAAGGCCTTGCTATCCAGAGAGCACTGTAGATGGCGTTTGTAGTGATGTCAGATCCACCGAAATTGGATTATGGATCAGTGGGCCAATGTGCTGTTTCCTGCACATTTTTTCCTTCTGATACCCATACCCCTTTTATGTCAGATGAACTGACGTTTGGAATCCGATTGCTGACTGAGTCGACTCTCGTCCGAGAACAGCACAATGGCCCATTGATCCATAGTCCAATTTTGGTGGATCTGACACCACTGCAAACGCCTTCTACGGTGCTCTCTGGATAGCGGCACACAGAAGCGCGGCCTTCGAGCATTTAGCCCTACATGTCGCAGTCGTCGAGCCACAGTTTGGCGGAATATCCTCGTTTCAGTGCTGGAATGGAGGCGACTTGCAAGACTGGCTGTCAGCTGACTATTACCGATAAATATCGGTCTTCATGTGCAGTCGTAGAGCGAGGACGACCTCCTCCAGTGCATCTGGAACACATTCCAGTCGTTTGAAATGCTGTCCAGAACCTGGAGACAACGGTATGCGCGATTCCAAACTCCCTGGCAATATCGGTGATTGTGAGACCTTCTTCCAACTTTCCGATAATCCTTCCCCGGGGGAAATATGATGTCTTCGAGACTTGAAAAAAAGTTCACATTTGTAGAGTTATTCCTTCACGTCTAGAAGTTCAGACAAAGTCAATTCTCAATCGTTTCAATTTTCTTTTTATCTGCTTTCGAAAGACCATATGACCCTTATGCGCGCGATTCGGAAATTGCATGTGTACTGTTTTCTACTGAACATCTACAGTTATGCAAATCGCTACAAGCTGTTTTATCGGATTAACTGGAGTTACAGAGTGAACCCTTAAGAATAGCGTTCGTTCTTAAGTTTAGGACACGTAGAATAAAATGTAAACATCAATTAACAGAAATGTTAACTTTTTTCTATTTCATTCTAACAATTAATAAAGGATTAACCTTAAACCCATTTGAATGAGAATTAATAATTTTTTTATTCAGTCAAATCAATTTCAATTATCTTTCAGTTAAAACAGAATGTTAAATCTTATATTTTTTCAAAGAATTCTGTGATAACAATTAAAATATTGAAAAGTTTGGTTTGCCGCGGAATTTTAGGAACAAAGTTTGCTGTGGCGCGTGATTTTGCTAAAATGAAAGTGTACCGTGAAGTAAAAAGGTTGAGAAGCACTGTATTAGAGTGTCTTTTATTCTAGTGAGTTTCTCAAGATAAATTTAAAAATAATTATTGTTCTTCATTTGCTCCTACACAAAGGCTTTTTTCACACTTTTTAATTAGATAAATAAATAAAACATTATAATTTGTTAATGGTAGGTTTTGGATTTTTCTAAAACTCTATCCTCACAACAGAGTAAACGTTAAGAATTGGTTGAAAAGGGTGAAGATTGAAGGAAGAAAGGGGCTGTGTACAAGACCTTTCTGATGATTGACTAAAAACGTTTCCAGTGCAATGATTGATTGGTTTGTTTGTTTTGTTTTCAAATTACGATCAATTATAAATTTTCGAAAGAGGTTTTTCTCCCATTACCAATTACAGGAAAAATAAAAACAGTAATTTTGGAAGTAAAAATAAACACTATGGTTATTTCTTTCTGTTCTGTATTTTATATAATATAACTATATAAAAAAGCTTTTTACTTAAGCATATTTTCATAAATATACATTGTAGGTAGATATTCTAAATTTCTTCTAAAGTAAACGAGATTTAAAAAGAGAAGTTGCTATAATATCGAAAATTTTTCATTATAGAGAGTGTTTATTTAAGTCAAGATTGTTTCACTTTCAACATTCAGTGTTTCAGTGTTTCTATTCAGAATAGAAATGTTTACCTGCAAGTTCCATAAAAGGTATCTAATTAAAATATTAACTATTAAATCTCTAAGTTTTATAAATAATATAGTTTTATAAATAGTCTTGTAAAAATACAGTAGTTTGGTCATAATTTTGTTTTTCAACTTTAATGCAAAGAGTTTTGAAAGGTTTTAAAAACAGTTAAATTATTTGTAGAATGAAATGTTGTTGTTGAAATGAAGCAAACGATGAATTAGGCGCTGTCTGGTCATTGCCAACGGGGGTGACTGGCGTTGGAGGACTCGCCCTTGTCTCTCGATAACGAAGTACTTGGTAATCGTTCGGGGCTACAGGCGGGGCGGCAAATGGACTCAGCCCCCGCTAATTTATTCAGGTTCATCTCCTCCCTTCTTCCAACGACAATTTTTTTTAACTTAAGAAACAAAATGACAATTTCATGTGTGCGCGTAACCACTGAAGCCAAACTGACCTATTAAAAAGATGCAGGTATTTAGTTAATTAGTTTCTATTTTTGTTATTATTCAGTTAGAGTCAGTTTTAATTTAATAATTTAAATCTAATAATGATTTAAATTTTCATGTATACGAATAATCTGTCCAAGTTTGAGAAAGAATTGCTGTTAAAACCAATTCATTTTTTTTCTCTCTCTTTAGATTTTAGGTTTTCATTTTTTTCCTTAATTCCTTTACTCAAATATTTTATTTATCAATTAATTTAACTATTGAATGAAAATATCTCTTAAAACAATTAAACTCATCTATCTCTGACCTTCACGTTTTTTGAACTTGTTTTAGTTACGTACTCAATATTCGTTCTGAAAGATACGACACCGGTCGCTGCTGTGTAGAGTGTTGATGTGTAAGTGTTGCCATTTCTAACTTCAGATGTATAATATATTTGAATATATCTATTTACTCCAGGCACCTTAATTAGATAAGTATACAATTTGTATCAGAAACAAATCGCGTATTACAATTACACATTAAGTAATCTTTAAATAATCTAAATCTATCCTTAAACTATCGTATCCTGTAAGACAGTCTGTAATAAGTAATTGTGTTGGGAAATTTTTAAAAAAATGGGAAAATAACAAACACTTGAATAAATTCTCTAACAAACTTATTTTTAATTTTAAATCTGATTAATTAGACTTTATGTATCTCAGGAGTATCTCAGAGGGATAAAAGAACAGAATCCAATTATTTCAAATTCAATCCTTCTGCAATTATAACAGTGTCTGAAATTCAGTACAGCGTCCGCTGAAGGCGGGTCCGAGTCCAGAAAACGGTTGCTGAGAACGCCGGGGGTGCTTTGGTCACAATGGCCAATCTCGTGGGACTGGTGCCCTCTTGTAGCTACAGCGGAAGTAGCTTAATTACACCTTCTCCTTTGCTTCACATAGAAGAGAGTCATTAGAAAAATACAACCTCCGAAGACTGCAAGGGCGTCGTTTGCGTGATTACTAGAAATGGAGACATGTGCTTGGATGACATAGTCCACATTCCATCCGCTTCAGTAATGAGACCTTCCAAATGAATGGAGTTTCATTCATAAAACCAAAGGGAACAGGCGGTATTTATTACTTTTGAGAGCTTTTTTTCTTTTCCATAAATTGGGGATTAACAAAATGGAAATACTGTTTTGAAATTGAATTCTCAAATAACAAGGACTCACTAATACATCCACGACTGTGAACAAATAGAGAATTTTTCGCATAATAAAAAAAAAAAAGAAGTTATTTTTTGTATGTCTTTAGAACTGGCAAACGAAATAAAAAAATTTTCATATTAAGCATCAACATACTCAACACAAATAATATAATAATATATATATATATTTATTTAAAACGCAAATTTTCGAAGAGAAATCGTCTCTTCTTCTTAAAGCTTACAGTAAATAAGTAACGAAAAAAAAAGGAATTTTAATAACAAACTAAGGAAGATTACGTTAAAAAAACATGACATAGATTGTTGAAACAATTAACTTTTCAACAAATAATAATAATCTGATAGTAATGCAAATATTCAACAATCAAAGACATCGAATTCTACCTTGTTATTACAACGTGAACAATTTTTATCAATCATCTCCTTAGCCATTGCTACTATGCGTTCATTCACTTGTACTTCATCATTCCTGTTTAAATTTCTACTTTTTGTGTTTCTAATGTATATATTTCCTATTATTGTAGAATTCGATGTCTTTGATTGTTGAATATTTGCATTACTTTCAGATTATTTGTTTGTTTGTTGTAAAGTTAATTGTTTCAACAATCTATGTCATGTTGTTTTTCACGTAATCTTCCTTAGTTTGTTATTAAAATTCCTTTTTTATTTCGTTACATTTTCATTGTAAGCTTTAAGAAGAAGAGACGATTTCTCTTCGAAAATTTGCGTTTTAAATAAATGTATATATAAAGAGTGTTCATTTTATCTGAAGACATTGAAATATCCCGAAAACTACAAATCGGATCAAAAAACTTTATAATTAAAATTTGTTCGTCTCGGAGGGGGACATCCAATGATACCAAACTCGACCCCCCTATGAGGTGAAAGGTTGGGAAGAAAAACGTAAATAGGAACCCCCATTTTTTATTTCAAATTCGGATTCTCCAGAAAATTTCACATTGATTTGATGTACTGTACGTCGGGGTTGCTCGCAGATGGCGCTGTAATCGACAAAAATCAAAATGGGTAAAACATCGTTGAAAATTAGGGAAGAAATAAAAAACCATATGAAATCAGAGAAATAAAAACGTAGACATATGTGATATTTATCAAAATGCTATCCAATGACATGTGAATTAACCCCCCACCCCCACGCTCTGAGAGTGGGAGAGGCAATTATTTCATAACTTGTAATGTATTCCGTTGTGTCACTTTTTCTTGTCTCACGTATCGGAGTGTTTTGTCCAATTACAGTAAGTGTTCAAAAATACGACCTTCTACTTCAATACACTTATTGATCCTGTCTTCAAATGACGGTAAACAGGACAGAAGCATATCTGCGGGAATTTCAGCACAGGCGTTTCTTATGCGTTCTACCATGTTTTCACGGTCTGTTGGCACTTGTTGATAAACCTTATCGTTTAGATCAGTGATCCCCAATCCCCGGTCCGTAGATCATTTGGTACCGGGCCACCCAAGCTCAGGGTTCTCATTGATTTAGCGTTCTGGTGAGTTAAAATGTTAAATCACTTTATATTCATTTTTGGTATAACTATATTTCATTTTGAAGGCATGTTTAAATATAATTAAATTATAATTATTAAATCAAAACAATATAAAATATAAACAATCAACGTCTCCCCCCCCCCCCCCCAGGGCCGCGGTAAAATTATCAAATGTTGACCGGCGATAAAAAGGTTGGAGACCACTGCCTTATGGCATCTAATCAGTCACGGGTTCTCTAAGAATTGCTGGTTCTTTTGCAATAAATGATCTTTAAAAGAAATTAAGATATACCGTACTGTATTCTAAAATGCAAATTTATTCTGAATTCTCACAATATAACTGTGTTTGGGAAAAGACAAATCAGATATTTACGTGAATTCTGAGTCAGGGATGATTAGGACCATTGGGAAGCTACAATCAAGATCTAACGACCACTAACGTTTTAGAATATGGCTTGTAAATCCTAGTTAATGATGTTTATTATCAAGCGTCGTTAGCGATAGCCGACTACTATTTCCGGCACGGGTTCTAGTCATTCACGCCAAGGGGATCTTTAGTCCAGAGGTCCCAAGATACATTGCTTCTATCTCATTTGTTCAACGACTCCCGTCAAGAGATGATCTTTTTAAGGTAGGGGGGTCTTTTTAATTACTTGATAAGGAAGGAGTTTCGAAACGTACGTCGTTTTTATTACGCCTTGTTTTAACTTAATGATTAGTGCCGTTTTAGTTGGCTCTTTATTATTATTATTATTATTATTATGTTTCAAACCTTGGGTTTCCCCAGCAAAAACAATATGGCGGGTCAAGGACCAAAGCACATACTGCCAAGTGTAAAGATGTGTGCAAGAATGATTAGGGATGTGTGGTGGTGTCCATAAATTTCCTAACTATGCGTGTAGTGTTGAGTACCACAGCCTTCTGCAGTTGTGCATAAGTGTTTTTGTGAAGTCCTAGTGTGCTGAGACTGTGGTGCAATGTGTGAGGCACCAGACCAGTGGCAGACAGAACGATGGGTACAACACGTACTCGATCCTGCCTCCACTGCTTCTGGAGCTCGTGTGCTAGATCAGTGTATTTAGTGATCTTGTCTGCGTGAGTTTTCTGCATGTTCTTGCTGATAGGCACTGCAATATCAATTAGATAGGTCTGTTTGTTGACCTTATCAACAAGTGTGATGTCTGGTCTGTTGTGATGTATGGTTTTGTCTGTGTGAATGGGGCGGTCCCAGTATAGTTTATATGAGGGTGATTCTAATACGCTTTGTGGTATGTACTTGTAGTACGGGACCGTGCTCTTAATAAGTGAATGTTTGTGTGCTAGTTGTTGATGAACGATCGATGCTACCTGATTGTGTCGGTGGAGGTAGTCTGTTTGAGAGAGAAGGGGACAGCCTGATATTACGGGGTCGATCGTCTCATGCGTAGTGTGGCATTTCCTGCATTTGTCGTCATGTGTGTTTGCATCGTGTAGAATATGTTTCTTGTAGTTGCGTGTGGAGATGACTTGGTCCTGTATTGCGATCATGAACCCTTCGGTCTCCCCAAACAGCTCACCACTCGTCAGCCATCTGTTCGACGCTTCCATGTCGACATGAGGCTGGCTGAGTTCGTGATGATGTCTGCCATGGAGTTCCTTACGAGCCCATGATTCACGCAGCTGCTGAGTGTGGGTGTCAGGGGTGGTGAGTGTTGGAGAAGAGTTTTCGAGATTCAGGGGTGTGAGGTGTGTGTCAGCCTTGACAATGGCTGAGTGAAGTGAGGAGTCTTCTGCTCTTTGGTGGAAATGTTCCCTAAGTGTATGTACTTGTTTTTCGTGTAGGGTGATGAGGTTGATGAGTCCTCGGCCTCCCTCCTTGCGGGGAAGAGTCATCCTTTCCGTAGCGGACTTGGGGTGGTGCATGTTGTGTTTCGTGAATGTAGTGCGTGTTGCGCGTTGTAGTGCTTCGAGTTCGGTGTTTGTCCATGGAATTATGCCGAACGAATATGTTAGTGTGGGAACGGCAAAAGTGTTGATAGCTTTAATTTTATTTCTGGCGTTGAGTTGTGTTTTGAGGATTTTGTGAACTCGAGCAAGGTATGTGTTCTTCAGTGCATTTTTGATGTTTGCGTTGTCAATGACGCGCGCTTGCTGGAAGCCCAGGTACTTGTAGGTCTCTCCGTCTTCCATGGATTGGATGGCCAAACCATGGTCCAGTTCAAAACCCTCCAAATTCGAAGTCTTCCCACGTATTATGTGTAACTTGCGGCATTTGTCAATTCCAAATTCCATCCCAATGTCTTTGGTGAACTGTGTGGTGGCTTGTAGTAAATTAGTAAGTTGTGCATTGTTTGTGGCATAGAGTTTAATGTCATCCATGTAGAGTAAGTGTGTGATTTTATATGGTGTCACAGTGCCTGTGGTAAGCCTATAACCGTGTTTTGTGTTATCTAGTATATGGCTCAGTGGATTCAAGGCGAGGCAGAACCAAAGAGGACTCAAGGAGTCTCCCTGGGAAATACCTCTCCTTATGGGAATGGGATCTGTAGTGATGGAGGTGTTAGAGGTGCGTAGGTGTAATGTTGTGTTCCAACTCTTCATCGTGGCAGCTAAGAATGCCGTGATCTTGGGGTGTATTTTGTAGATATGAAGAGTGTGTAGGAGCCAGGAATGAGGGACAGAATCAAATGCCTTCTTGTAATCGATGTATGCGATATGTAAGCTCCTATTCTTCGCGCGTGCCTGGCGCAGGATTACAGAGTCAATAAGGAGTTGCTCCTTACAACCCTGGGAATTCCTGCGACAGCCCTTCTGCTGTTCGGAAAGAATGTTATATGTCTCGATGTGTGTGTAGATCTTGTCTGCGAGGCAGGAGGTGAGGAGTTTGTAAAGTGTGGGGAGGCAAGTGATTGGGCGGTAGTTTGCAGGTTGCGCTGTTTCAGTGTTCTTGCTCTGTAGGTATGTGACACCCTGTGTGAGGAAACGAGGCATATGTTCTGGGTGTTGGATTATGTCAGTGAGTGTAAGCGCTAGTTTTCCATGCAGGGACGTGAACCTCTTGATCCAGAAGTTCTGGACTCCGTCTGCACCAGGAGCCTTCCAGTTGTGTGCATGTTTTAGTGCTGTCTGTATGTCTGCGAGAGTAATCTCATGGAAGGACATGCAGGGTAAGTGTTCATTGAGTTGCTGTTCCTCTGTTATCCATGGTGCTTTATCATTATTATTATTATTATTTATTATTATTATTATTATTATTATTATTATTATTATTATTATTATTATTATTATTATTATTCTCTTTCCGTTTTAGTTCGTAGAGTTGTAAGTAATTTACTTACAACATCGATGTAATTAATTACAATTGTACTCTGATCATTAATTAAATTTCAATAAAAAAGCTAAAATTTTAATTTAATAATGACTATATTTAGCATTGAAAATGAGTTAATACCGTAATTTTATTAATTCAAAAGTCACCCTGACATTTAGCGGCATTTTAAAGATCTGAATTTTTGTATTAATCCATTTTATTTTCCTTTTCTTTCTTTTATATTCAGTTCAATAAGTTAAAAAGATTTTTACATGTCCTTGAACAGTTATTCAAATAAATTCAGAAACACACTTTTAAAATTTAAAAACATTTATAAATATATAAAATTCTTTTTATAAATCTTCTATCGATCAATCAACATCTTCTATAAACATAAACACAAAACCATCTTTATCTCCAATATTTCGTTCTTGTCAACCAAGAACTTTTTCAAGGCTCCGTAACTCATGTTAGTAATTGTATGAACAAAGATAGATCTTTGAAAGTTAATGAGATTTCCCATGGTGTAATCAAAAAATTTATAGATAAGATAATTTAAGATATTAAGTCAGTTAATTGAATGATTGTTTATTTATTGGTTTGTTTATTTATTGGTATAATGAATACTTAATGATTATTGCATTGATGGTTTTTTTCTCTCATTAATTTACTTGTATGTTAATATTTGATTGTTTCTCGTTTATTATTTTGAGGAGTGTCATGTTCGTATTTTGTTAATGATTTTGAATTGAGAATTTTCTTTTCTTTTCTTTATTTATAATTGTAATGTTTTTATGAATTACGGAGCCATGAAAAAGTTCTTGGTTGTCAAGAACCAAATATCAATCATCAACTTAAATTGAGAATCTAATTAAAAATTTGAAGAAAACAAATTCACTAGGCTATGATAACGTAAACACAAATGTAGTTAAAGAAAACAAGATTTCTGCAAAAGTTATTCAATTTCTCATTGATAACATTATCACATCAAAAAAATATCCTGAAAAATCTTAAAATTACTAAAATAGTACCAATATATAAAGGTAAGGAGTATAACAATATGGAAAATTATAGGCCAATTGCTATCCAACCAATAAACAAAATAATTGAAAGTTACATATCATTGAGAATTAATAGTTTTGTCTCCAAATACAATATCATACACAACGAACATACGCATACCAAAAGATAAAAAGTACAGCCAAATTACTTGACAAGTTAAGCAATAATATAAATCTAAATTTGAAATTATATCTTACTTCTATCTATTGATCTAAGCAAAGCGTTTGATGAAGTAGATCACAACATATTAATTAATAAATTAGAAAAGATGGGAATTAGAGGTGTTTTACTGGCCATTATAAAGGAGTATTTCAAAAATTGGAAGAATTATGTCTCAATTAAAAATATTAAAAGTAAAAATAAAAGTGTTAGAAAAGGTGTTCCACAGGGCTCAAATCTAGGCCCTCTCTTTTTTATACTCTATATCAGCGGTCGGCAACCCGCGGCCCGCGGGCCGCATGCGGCCCATGAAGCGTTTTGGTGCGGCCGCGGGGCGTGTTGGAATTTTTTTTTTTTTGGTTGATAAAGTAAGATTTTCCGTTTTTTTTTTTTTTTTTTTTTTTTTTTTAAAT
>JAFIDM010014012.1:2194355-2205859 GCA_023159025.1 Thereuonema tuberculata
CCCCCCCCCCCCCCCCAGGGCCTCGGTAAAATTATCAAACGTTGACCGGTCTGCGGCGATAAAAAGGTTGGAGACCACTGTTTTAGATAACCCCACAGAAAGAAATCCGGCGATGTCAAATCAGGCGATCCAGCAGGCCAATTAATAGGGGCACCTCTGCCAATCCACCTATAATTGTAATCACGGTCTAATACTTCCCGTGCATGACATGAGTAATGCGTTGGGCAACCGTCATGCTGATACCACGTACTTTGTCGAACGTTCAAGGCAACATCCTCAAGTAGGATATAGTTCCTATTCCAAAAAATTTCAATATCTGATTCCATTCAAAGTACCTTCAATAAATAAGGACCAATGAGTTTGTTCCCTATGATTCCACACCAAACGTTAGCTGACCAAGGACGTTGATGTTCAACTTGTCGTAACCAGTGGGGATTTTCTACACTCCAGTAATGCATGTTATGCCGATTAATGCTACCATGGTTTGTGAATGTAGCCTCATCTAAAAATAGTACATTAGCAAAGAAATTGGGATTACTTTGCAGTTGTTGAAGCGCCCATTCACAAAATACTACTCGATTATGAAAGTCTTCGCCATGAAGTTCTTGATGCAGTGAAATGTGATATGGATGATACCTACAACGATGCAATATCTTGACAATACTACCTAGGGACATTCCGGAATTGCGTTGTAATTGCCGAGTGCTTATCTGTGTGTTTTGGTGAGCAGCTGCTAGTACAGCTATTTCATTAGCTTCTCCTGTACTAGCTAATCTTCGTTTTTCTTCGTTTCCTTTTCTGGGTTTGTACACTGCCATCACAGATAAAGGCATTCACAATTTTGTAAACAAAAGAACGAGAGCGAACATTATCTAGAAACCGCTCAGCATACAAGGCAACAGCATCGTCAACAATTTCTCCTACATTCATCATAAATCAGAATCATTTCAATTTTTTCTTCTACGGTTGCACGATTCATTGTCCACTTGCAATTCTGTTCTACTGTAGAAATGAAGGGTAGATGTGCAGGCAATAAAACCTACTCACATACAATGAAAGTTTTAGAGATGCTTTCAGTTCTAATTCTGAAAGATAAGTGAGCTCTGATAGCACTGCACTGCCTTTTATGATAGAGCAGTCCCCTTTTCGTTTTGTCGGAGGAATACAACGTTGAGAATGGGATTTCCCACTACAAGTTATGAAATAATTGCCACTCCCACTCTCGCAGCGTGGGGGGTTAATTCACGTGTCATTGGATAGCATTTTGATAAATATCCCATATGTCTACATTTTTATTTCTCTGATTTCATATGATTTTTTATTTCTCGAGTTATTCCCAATTTTCAACGATGTTTTACCCATTTTGATTTTTGTCGATTACAGCGCCATCTGCGAGCAACCCCGATGTACAGTACATCAAATCAATGTGAAATTTTCTGGAGAATCCGAATTTGAAATAAAAAATGGGGGTTCCTATTTACGTTTTTCTTCCCAACCCCTCACCTCATAGGGGGTGGGGGGTCGAGTTTGGTATCATTGGATGCCCCCTCCGAGACGAACAAATTTTAATTATAAAGTTTTTTGATCCGATTTGTAGTTTTCGGGATATTTCAATGTCTTCAGATAAAATGAACACCTTGTATTTAATTACCTTTATTTGTGTTGAGTATGTTGATGCTTAATATTAAAACTTCTAAAAGAGAGGAAATTAGGAAAAAGTAAGAAATAAAAAATGACTCATTACGTTTTTCATTTTAAGCAAAAAAGGATTTCATTTTTAACTACGTTTTTCGTTAAACTAAAATGTAAATTTCGTTTTCCGTTAAATTTAATGTTATAATGAAAAGCATGAAATAAGACAAGATATTGTTTATTTATATATTATACATAATTTACTTAAAACACAAATATTTCTAATGTATGTTATATATAAATATATAATATTTTTGATATAATGATTTTAAAATCGTATTGAGGTGAGGTGGGGTGGTGGGGCAAATAATTATTTTTGCCCCCATAGTAAACAAGCATAAAATAATAATAAAAAAGAATACATTTAACAACAAGTTTAACGAGCGGAAATAATAACATTTAACGTTCAGATCAGTGATTCTTTATTCATGTGCGTGTATGTTTTTCTTGTGATGTTAATGTTATTTCCACACGTTAAACTTTTTATAATTTAATCCTTCATAAGCTCAGCGGATGCTAGCGGGGATTAAATTTCTGCCCTTTTTTTATTCTTATTTTATATATTGTTGTTTTTTAATATGAAGGCCATTATCTTTTGTTTCCTTTATATGTTTCTTGGGATCACTGAGCTGTCAGATACTGGGCAAATCCAGCTGATGAAGGTTAGGAAACCTGAAACAGCTGTTCTGGATTCCCGGTATCAAAAAATCACGTCAAAGTCCAGAAACTCACGATAATACGCATCTCATCAACCAAGATAACCAAAGTCAGAGAAATTTTGCAGAATATTTGCTCAGAATAGGAGACAATCGAGAACCACATAAAGAAGGAATGATAATATTGCCTTTTAATAGTTGCCGAGATATAGAACAATTCAATCAGTTCGTAGAAAATATCTTACCTGAAATCAATGAATGGACAATTCTCACTTCGAAGAACGAGAGTATCGATAACATCAATCGAATGATAAGTCAAAGAATACTTAAATGCGGATAAAATTGACACTTCTGATAATCCACAACGTTACATCTCTATCCGCCTGAGTATCTGAACTCATTGAATCTCAGCGGTATTCCTCCACATCGTTTGTCATTGAAGATTGGATCTCCAATAATGTTGTTGCGAAACATCAATTCCAAGTTTGGACATAATCTCAGCAACGGAACTCAACTTAAATGCCGTTCATTCGGTAATCATCTCATAGAAGCCGAGATTATAACAGGAATTCACAAATGAGACTTTGTTTTCATCTATAGGATGTCTATGCAACCAAGCGATAATCTACTTCCATTCACTTTCACAAGAAGGCAATTTCCGATCAGACCTTATGCGATGTCTATCAATAAAGCTCAAGGACAGACTATAAATAAGTTGCCATCTATTTGGAGAACGATGTCTTCACTCTTGGACGACTGTTTGTTGCAATGTCTAGAGTCACAGGTCATCAGAATTTAGTTATCTTCACTCGAAAGAATATTCACAATCAATTCGTCGCCAAGAATATCGTATACAAGATCTTCACGTATCATCTATATCATCCAACATCCATCTCAACATATCTCTTCTTCAAACATCTATATCGATCAATCTAGACACGGGGGATGGCCTAGTTTATTTTAAAAACATAAATATCTTATGTTAAAAGGGTATGTTTATGCATTTTTATACTTTTTCTGTCTTAAAAATGCGCAAAGAAAATTCTTTGAGGCTGCCGAGGGCAATACAAGAATTTACTTTATTTTATATTTAATGTAAATTTTGCTTTTAGTTTAAATTGTCCTTCTACCATAAATCTTTGTTTTTTTTTAAATAATTCTATTAATTAACGTTAATGTTATTACTGCAATTAATTTTGGCGAATCGTAATTAATTTATTAAAATTGTTTATTTATTTTTTTTTTATTTTCTTTTTCCAATCGAGAGGGCTTCCAAGCATTCAAAAATAGCAGAAAAACTGACAGTATAGTTTTCGTGAATAAGATAAAACTAACTTTGTTTTCTTTGTAAGCGATTAAAAACAAAAGTATCAGCTTTTAATGAAGAACGATTGGGTATTAAGTGATCGGCAACTGCTTTAGCCACCACAAATAATAAAACCATTACCCTCTAAACTTACGTTATTGTAAAAGGAGGAGTACGTTTTCTATTACTACTATTTGAAATATTTTATTGAATTTTTCGTTTCATTAATTAAAAATCATTTCCGTTTTTTTTCGTTACTTTACGCGTAATGTTTTGCAGCACTGATTTATACTTCATCATGACAATTAAGAATGACGTTGGTCACTGCAATAGGAATAAACTCCCACTGGAATCATCTACGAAAAACACTTATTTAAATTAAGAGGAAATTAATTTTGATTTTTCTTCCGAAATAGAATCAAATTAACAAATTCGAAGACAAAATAGAAAGGGTTAAATTTCATTTGAGATAAAATGAAAATGTGGGAGAGAAATTTTTTCGATACGGGGTATTAACTAAATTATTAACCGTATGCGACAGGGTTCGTAACCCTAATACCTTCGATGTATTCTGGAACTTTACTTTGGTCCTTAATCAGGGCGAATAAACTTTACCTGTTTACTGTAAATTGCTGCACGCCATAAAGTTGTAACCTTCTTGGTTGTTCTTCTGAGCCCTAAAATAAGCCTGATTGAATAACTATAATGCTTAACTACTTTAGCAGAGTAAATAAATACTTTTACACTCAATGTTAAATCAATAATAATTTATTTACAAAACGAAGAATCAGTTCCTTTACATACATATAAATTCTTCTTCTGTTATTCTTATTTTTCCATTAACACTTGTATGGTATCAGCCTGAATATTAACTAACAGTTCTTTGTATTAATATCCGCTTTATTAAAAGTTCGTTTACACTTGACCTTTCTTCTAAAATGCAAAGACTTTACTTTAAACTTTTAATACTTTCTTTAGACGTCTTCATAAGACTGTGAATTTTCCTTTAAGTTCTAAACTAAATTCTTTAACGTTTAACAGAGTCCTCGGAAAAGAATTCACTTGATCCTTTTACCTATCTATACTTTACATTAATAAGATTTCACCTTTTATTAATGAACATTCTTTATCATTAAACTTAGTCCGTAATATCTTGATTAAATCTTCTACTTATAAAAGCTTTAGCATCTTGATAAATCCTTGCGCTTTGCTAACTAAGAACTTTCTATAAATCTTTAATCTTTAGCTTTACTTGCTTGATTAATCTTTTAATAAATTACTTTAAAGCTTGGACTAATCTTTATCTTTCTTAAATTCTTGATTAATCTTTAAACGCCGTTAAATACAATCAGGAATAGGCATTTCGATTCTTCCAAAAAAATATCATTCTGCTGAGTTAAAATGAAAATAAATTGACTTACGTTATTTTCATCTCTGAAGTTTTTTCGTAATTAGAACATCCTTCCATAAGCCTAATCTCGTCGTATGTTGCGTTGCCTAGCGACAATAAAACAACTCCTGAAAAATATCACAAATTGAGATTAGTTCCTTTGGCATATGAAGGTTGAAAATCCTATTTCAACTCTTGATAAATTCCTTGCAATAATTCGATACACAAATCCTTTTCTTTTGATCGAATAAAATGCCAAAGATTCCATCGTTGATTCCTGAGCCTTAAGGGAACCAACGGCCTTCCGAAATGCATCTATTCATGGTGAAATCAGAACTGCATCTGATCAGTCATGGCGGCTTCCTTACAATGACACACGGTTCCTCTGATCGCGAGTCTTCAATTGTTGCTTTGAACAATTAGTCTGAAGTCAAGACTCTTTGCCGTGAGCTTTTGGCTTGCGATTGTTGTAGCATCTGGATTCCTTCGACGTAAGTGTTCCTTGTGATAATTGCTTATTTAAATTATATTTACACAACAGAAAATTTCACGAAATGTTTGTATTTTTCAGTCAATGTTAACCAAAAATGCTCTGAAAACTTTTTTTTTTTTTAATTAAAGACATTGTTACTGAAAAACAATCTCGTAGCTGTTAATATCGACCTTTAAAGTCTAATCCCATCCATATACCGTAAATCTTCTCCAAAACATAAAATAATTTATACCCACAAACAGTATTGGTTGAACAACAAAAGGCCTTAAGAACAGTGGACCTTAAATGGCTTTTATATAATCACAAAAGTCATTGAGATCTCGATAGGAAGGTTCAGTAAAAATTCCATGTACATTAATACTTTATTCTTTGAATTAGTTAAACGTTTCCTATATGATCATTGTTTTAAAATAGCCAACAAGTGGAATTAATGAAACTCAAAATCTAATCTTATGTAGATATGTTTTGCTCGAGAGCAACTGCGGCACGTGGGCCACAAAAATATAGGCTCCATTCTTATCAATAAGGAAAATAGCTGGTCAGTCCTAAACTCGGCTGCTTTAAAATCCGCTCCTGTTTGTGAAAGGGTTGGTAAATTCTAGATTAAATCACGTATATTAAATTAAACTAAATCATTTCAATCATTTAAATAAGATTCCTTTATCTTTCTAATATAAAATATTTATAAATATTTTCGTAAATTACTTTATAAGGCGAGTGATTTCAGTATTACTAACCCTCTAATAAAAAACAATGATAAAATAAATTAACAAAAAAATTAAAATCTTCAGTGGTTTCCTACTACGAAGGAGAAAAAAAGTCCATTGTATCTTATTTCTTTTGATGTTTTTTTAAAATATCTTTCATACAGTTGGGTTTAGTCTTGTACCAACCGATTCTCTTAATTTATTCCAGAATATTCTTCTGGCTTGAGGGTCTTGTGGCCAATCCAAGTACGTCCTCAATCTCATGACTGGCTGAAGGATTTTAGGCAATTGAGATGTAGGAACCTGATCCAAACGAACTAAAATGATGACGTCACGATAAGTGTCTTTTAGTTTCTGGAAGGCAATTTCGACTTCGTATTTCCTAAATTGATCTTTTACGAAGTTGCTGGAAATAAGGAAGATACATTTCCTGCAGTTGTCAATCGCCTCAGCAATGGCATCGACAACCTGAACGCCCACCGGGAAGTTTCTTTCTCGAATAAATAATTGAAAGAAAGGGTGATGATTTTCCATCTCAGGAATCATGTAGTCATTTATCCACTGTTCATCCTCTTCCGCGTAAGAGACGAAGGCGTCGTACCTGGAAAAGAACAAAGATTATTGGCAGTTTTAGTCAATTTGAAAAACGAAAATTAAAAGTGTAGCTAATTACGAAGGAGATTTGCTTTCTCAGACTGTTACGTAAGACATGAGGAAATGGGAATCTATCAACAGAATAGAATATTAAGCAAATGAACACACTGAGCTGATAGATATCTCCTTTTTAAAAGAAAATGGGGAAACAGGTTCCCAATCCGCAGCTCCACAGTAATCTAATTGTTGTTGCAAATACTTTTTCGTCAAGTTTTATAACTCCAAGCTCTAGTAGTCAATCGGAATAATTTCTGGAGAGAAGGATGAATATTGATGAAACAACTTCATTTTAAATGACTTGATCGGCTCCATCTTATACGGAGGCAACATTTCATAGAACAACAGAAGCTTTTGATCATTTTCCATCTTCTTGTCTTTCCTCTCCTAACCCTAAACTTTGTTTCTAGAGGCAGCCACTCGTCTCCGTCTTTGATTTTACCCGTAGAAACCATGGACAAAATCAAGGTCAAAATTTTGCACAGAAACCTTTCTCAGTTCAATTTTACCTTTATTTCTTTAATATCATCAACAAATAAATTCTATGCTTTTATTCTATAAATATCATATTATTTCAACAATTCTGTTTTCTTTTCAAGAAAGCAACAGTTTATCAAAATAATTTATTTTTAGGCATGATAAAGCCGATCAGATGGAAAAAACGATTCATTGAACACGATAAAATCTAAAGAATAATATCTTACTTTGTAATTATATTTCTTTATATAATTATTGTAAATTAGAAATAATATTTGTCTGTAGCTTTTAATTAATATTTTAACAGTTCTGCAAACATTATAAAAAGTTTTTATTCAAAATGAAGGAAATTATTATTATTATTGTTATTATTATTATTATGATGTTTGTATGTTTCAAACCTTGGGTTTCCCCAGCAAAAACAATAAGGCGGGTCAAGAACCAAAGCACATATTGCCAAGTGTAAAAAAAAAAAAAAATATGGAAGAATGGTTTATTATTATTATTATTATGTAAAAGTTTCAAACCATGGGTTTCCCCAGCTAACACAACATGGCGGGTCAAGGACCAAAGCCCATATTGCCAAGTGTAAAGACGTGTCCAGGAATGATTAGGGTTGTGTCCATAAATTTCCTAACTATGCATGTTGAGTATCACAGCCTTCTGCAGTTGTGTATAAGTGTTTTTGTAAAGTCCTAGAGTGCTGAGACTGTGGTGCAATGTGTGAGGCACCAGACCAGTGGCGGACAAGACAATGGGTACAACATGTACTCGTTCCTCCCTCCACAACTTCAGGACCTCGTGTGCTAGGTCTGGATATTTATTTATCTTGTCTGCGTGAGTTTTCTGCATATTCTTGCTGATAGGCACTGCAATATCAATGAGATGCAATATCAATAAAAAAAATAAAAAAAAGGTCTGTTTGTTGACCTTATCAACAAGTGTGATGTCAGGTCTGTTGTGATGTATGGTTGGCCTGTGTGAATGGGACAATCCCAGCACAGCTTATGTGAGGATGACTCTAATATGCTTTGTGGTGTGTACTTGTAGTAGGGACCGTGTTCTTAATAAGTGAGTGTTTGTGTGCTTGCTGTTGATGAACAATCGACGCTACCTGATTGTGTCGGTGGAGGTAGTCTGTTTGGGAGAGAAGGGGACAGCCTGATATTATGTGGTCGATCGTCTCATGCTTAGTGTGGCATTTTCTGCATGTGTCGTCATGCGTGATGTGTTTCTTATAGTTGCGTGTGGGGATGACTTGATCCTGTATTGCGATCATGAACCCTTCGGTCTCAACAAATAGCTCGCTATTCGTCAGCATCTGTTCGACGCTTCCATGTCGACATGAGGCTGGCTGAGTTCGTGGTGATGGCTGCCATGGAGTTCCTTACGAGCCCATGATTCACGCAGCTGCTGTGTGTGGGTGTCAGGGGTGGTGAATTTTGGAGAAGGGTTTTCGAGGTTCAGGGGTGTGAGGTGTGTGTCAGCCTTGACAATGGTTGAGTGGAGTGAGGAGTGTTGTGCTCTTTGGTAAAAGTGTTCCTAAGTGTGTGTACTTGTTTTGCATGTAGGGTGATGAGGTTGAGGAGTCCTCGGCCTCCCTCCTTGCGGGGAAGAGTCATCCTTTCCGTAGCGGACTTGAGTTGGTGCATGTTGTGTTTCGTGAAAGTAGTGCGTGTTGTACGTTGTAGTGCTTCGAATTCGGTGTTTGTTTATTATTATTATTATTATTATGTTTGCATGTTTCAAACCTTGCAAAACAATATGGCGGGCCAAGGACCAAAGCACACATTATTATTATTATCATTATTATGTTTATATGTTTCAAACCTTGGGTTTGCCCAGCAAAAATAATATGGCGGGTTAAGGACCAAAGCACATTGCCAAGTGTAAAGACGTGTGCAAGAATGATTAGGGATGTGTGGTTGTGTTCATAAATTTCCTAACTATGCGTGATGTGTTGAATACCACAGCCTTCTGCAGCTGTGCATAGTGTTTTTATGAAGTCCTAGTGTGCTGAGACTGGTGCAATGTGTGAGGCACCAGACCAGTGGCGGACAGGACGATGGGTACAACACGTACTCGGTCCTGCCTCCACTGCTTCTGGAGCTCGTGTGCTAGGTCTGTGTATTTACTTATCTTGTCTGCGTGAGTTTTCTGCATGTTCTTGCTGATAGGCACTGCAATATCAATGAGATAGGTCTGTTTGTTAACCTTATCAACAAGTGTGATGTCAGATCTGTTGTGATGTATGGTTTTGTCTGTGTGAAAGGTGCAGTCCGTTGCAACCGTTGGCTGAGAAATTCCTACAAAAGGGGCAACCACCCTTTGGGTGCTAGGGTTCTCACTGACTGCCTTCACTTTCTCAATAAAGTTAGGAGTTGCTGCCGGTCGTGGGTGTTGTTTTCGGGCCTATGGCTTACCCCGCTCTTGATAGATAGGCTTCATATGACTTTCTGCTATTAACTGGTTGGTTAATAGTAGACTTGCAATCATGAAAATTCCGGCGTTTGCACATGTCCACAATTTTTGAAGCGGCGTATTTAGCATCGGAAAGGCAACTATATACCCCTCCCACCAATTCGGAATTTTCGGCAGCATGAATGAAACACAATTTCAGCTACCAGATGATCAACTGCAGGCTTATGATCTCTGATTCGAATGCAACAGTACTGCGTCACATGCACATGCGAGATAGCACGCGCCATGGAAATCGACCGAGTACAATTCAGTATTAAATATATATATATATATATATATATATATATATATATATATATATATATTTAAAAAGAACTGCTAACAGGCGCGAAGCCAGGATTTTGTTAAGGTGGGGGGGGGTCCATTACATTAATTTCTGTAAATGACTTTGCTTTCTTTAAATGAAACTTTAAAATGATCTTAATACTATAATCTACGGACAGAGCAGGCTCTTTGAATTTCCTCATTTACACTTATGCACTTGAACATTATATAGTTTCTTGTCTTTTTTTCTTCCCTGAAGAGAAGGGTGTCCTCTGGCTACGTGCCTGCTGCTAATGAAGATTCTAAACATATTTCGTGGTAGCTTTGCTTTTAAATACTGTACTTTTGAATATTGTTTTTATTGCTTTAGTATAGGGATGGACGGGATTGGATTTTTAGGACGGGACGGGACGGGATTTTTTTTTTCCCTCCCAAAACTCGGGACGGGATCGGTACGGGATTGTCCTTCCTTCAGTAAATGGGAAATAGTTGTTCGGGTTTTGAATCTTGATATGGATGACAATAATAACAACAAACAAAAACATTTTATACTTTTTATTGCAAAACTTTTTACCATGTATCTTCATCTTTACCATGTCGATCGCTAACGCCATGACGAAAACACTTTGTTGTTGATGTAATATTGGGAGGTAGAAGGAAAATAAATAGTCCAGAGTATTTCTCAATGATTTATTGTGTCTTCAGTTGCCAGGATTAATAATCCCAGCATTATTAAGCCTTTTGTTGAATTTAAATAAATCGCGAAATCCCGTCCTGAAGAAATCCCGAAGTAAAGCAAATCCCACCCGATAAACGGGATTATAATTTTCCCGAAAATTTCCCGAAATCACGGGTCCCGTCCATCTCTACTTTAGTATGTTGCTACTTTATTTTACGAACATTTCATTTACGCATTTCTTTTGTGTTAATATTGATGAATATATTTGGATGTTGTAGTAAGAGAACAGTATTTAAAATAAAAATAAATAAATATATAATTGAATTACCTGTGGAGTTTGAATGGATTCTTTTTATTTGGGGGGGGGGTCAGTATTTGATATCGAAGGCTTTTGGATTATTCAGAGATTGAAATTACTCTCATTATAATGTTTCATTTAACATTTCTTCATTTCACTTCTACAGTTTATACAGAATATGGAGATGGCAGCACTTGGAACGTTAATATCGTATAGGGAATAATGCAATCAGATTGAAAGGAAATTTAGAAAAGATTTCTATTTTTATTAATCTGATATTTATTTAATTTGAACTCACCTGAAGTTGTTTTGAAAATCCAAATCGTTGTGGTAATGTCTCATCTTTGAGTTGAGAAACAAAGACAAATAGTAAATTTGTCCTCTGCAGTAAAACAAGACACTTCCAAGTA
>JAFIDM010014012.1:2210859-2230069 GCA_023159025.1 Thereuonema tuberculata
TGAATTACTTGAAGAGATACATATTCTTCTTAGCAACAGCAACTTAACAAAATATTTCCAAAAAAATATACATAATAAAAATTCACAAGAAACAACGAAATATATTAACTCTCGTTCCAGCATAACAATTGACTTTCGACGCATCCATATATAATAGGAATGTTATTATTCGAAATAAAAACAACAATATCTTTTCTTCTTCTTAGATGAAGACTAAGATTTCATAGATGACACTTTATCTGCTTCTTCAGGCTTATTGATACAAAGAATGTTCTTCATAAAAACATAAAAAACAAAGTATTTATGAATTGAATATTAATAATATCAAATCATATATGGTAATCATACATTGTAATTATAATTAGAAACAATATCGAATCATTCACGTTAAATATCTGCATTCACGTTTTTATAAAGAACATTTGTATCAATAAGCCTGAAGTAGCAGATAAAGTATCATCTGCGAAATATAGCTATGTTTAAGAAGAAGAAAAGATGTTGTTGTTTTTATTTCTAATAATTGACTTTCGAGTCGGATCACCCAAATGGCGTTTGTTTTTTTCGCCACCAGATGTCGTACTCGAACTCGACACTTTCCAATACAGGACTGAACTTCTGAGCAGAAGGTTCCAAATTCAAGTATGCTATCTGACGACTTTTTTTTTTCTCTTTTCCTTTATGTTAATGCAGTTTCTTTTACTTTTTTTTCATTTTTTTAATATTAATAATAATAATTTTTTATGTAAATAGTCATTATCAGTAGATTTAATACATTGCTGTACTGATTTTAATCAAACAAAATTCCTTGTCCTAAAAATAAAATTTTAGATAGCTGGTAGGTTTAATTTAAATCCCTTCAAGCTTTCTCCTCTGTCTCTTATCTCTCAATAGGTGCCTAAATCCATTTCTGATAAACCCTCTCCTATATCTTTCAGTTCCTGGCTGTTTTCTTTCTGTCTTTTTGTTCTAAACTTTATAGCACCACTGTCTCAATACCTTCCAGCATCCATTCCGTTTACCCTTCTGTATTTTGTATCCTGATAATGAAAAGAACCATTGATGTAAGCAAAATTATTTGTAATAATTGTAAATTTCAAATAATAACCTTTGAAATTTTTTATCTCTATCTTCATTTACTTCCAATATTAACAATAACAAAAAAAGAAAAGAAAAAGTTAAATGCACAGATAGGTAAGTTTTATTTTTCAAAATTAAAATTAATTTTAATTAAAAAATTAAAAGATACAGTAAAACCCCGTTATTACGCTCGTCAAGGGACCATGAACTACAAGCGTAATAAGCGGGATAGCGCTATAAACGGGGAATGATTTATGAGATGGGAAACATTTAGCCACCATTTTACAGGAAAGATACTTGATTCTGCAATAGATATAGTGCAAATGTGAGCTTATTTCCTATTAAAAACATCTTTGATTGTGGTTTGCCGTGTGTGTGTGCTACTGTTATGAATTGTGACATTTTCAATGCGGTTCAAGTAACTATTAACATCAATTGATACACCACTAGGAGCAACTACTAACATATTTTCGGAGCAGATTTAGTGCACTGTCCGCTATTTCAAGCGACTTTTCTAGAATGATTGGGCCACTTAATGGCACTGATGCATCACGGGACTGATGAATCCATTCAATTAGAATTTCCTCGGCATCTTAATATTTTCCACACTTTACTTTTTTACGTTTGCAACCACCCTTCGCTGCATTGGTAATTCCATTCTTATTTTTTATTATTGTTCTCAAACTGGATGAGGGAATTCCGAGAGATTCTGTGAAATCCTTCTGACTTAGTGTAGAATTCTCGTCGTACTTACGGAGAATTTGCTATTTTTCACTTATAGAAAGGGATTTCCGCTTCGAAATTTTGCACTAACTTACTGTATCACAGACCCGCACTTCCAAGAGTTCAAAGATTCCCTCCTACCAGGGAAAGAAAAGAATCTTTACAGTGTTACATTTCTTTTCGATACAAAATTTCCGATATACAAAAAGCGCTACAAGCGGGATTTGAAGCGTTATAAGAGGGTAAAAGTATACAGAGTTACATAGAAAATTCCAGGGACCGTATAAAAAGAGCGTAAAGAACGGGATAGTGCTATAAGCGGGAGCGTAATAACGGGGTTTTACTGTATTTGTATATTTTTAATGGTATTTTTATTTCTGCCTAAAAAAAAAAAAACGAAATCGAAATAAACCAGCAAAACCATAAAAAAGGGCAAAAAAAAAAAATTAAAAAAAAAGAAAGAAAAGAAACTGTATTAACATAAAAGAAAAAGAAAAGTTGTGAACTTGAGACCTTCTACTCTGAAGTCCAGTTCTCTATCCGCTGCGCCATCACTGCATTGCTTTATACATTCGAGACAGGAAACTATTAAGTTAAAAAAAACATCAAATATCTCGAAAACGGTAGGTTGTTGGACCCCAAACCCCGGTATATTTTCAAAGGACATTGAAATCCGTGTTATACAAGCCATGTCCTCTCCTTGTTAGTTAAATGCCGATCTAATTCTTATTATATTGGCAATACAGGGAATTCTAGAACGTTTTGCTAGACACAGACGTGCCATAAAAACTAGTTTAATACATTCCTCCTTTATAGCAAAACATGTCTAAAGTAGCTAACTTTGAACAACCCATCATCTTAAGCCATGAAATCAACAAAATCAAAAGAGAAGTTAGAGAATCGTATTTTATTTTTTCCCTTGACCCCTACAACTCTAATATCAAATCTTATTTGAATAATCCGACCTTCACCGAATTTAAAAGAAAGAAAATGCAAAAAATTAAAAAGCAAATAGATAACATTACATAAACATATTCGTGTCGATTAACTTGATTCTTTTTGAGAAATTTCACAACTTTACCAGATAGCATAAGGGCAATTTCCGGTTTGTCTCGTCACCTACACATTTTCGAGAACACTGTTATTGACTTGGAATAATCGTGTAATCCGGCCATTAAAGAATAATAAAAAGATTTACCCCAATCCCCACCAGAGGGACGCAGTTAATGGATCACTGACGATTTCCCTAAGAAGCTTCCTGATTGGGCATTCACAAAAGGTGAGCAAATCTTCATCAAATATTTCCAATGTCCTATAAGAGACATTTGATTACCTTCCGATTTCTCACCTTTTCTTTTTTGTTTGTATTAATTGGCAACACTAGTTCCTATAATTTGATTGACAAATTTCCTTCGAAAGTTCTTTTTTATTGTTAAGTATTTTAAAAATTTTAGTATTACATATTTTTTAACCATTTTGTGTGTTTGGTAATTCTCATTTATTGTGAATTATAATTTAGGCAAACGTTAAGCTGTGACTTAGATATTAACAAAGTCACAGAAATAGAAAAAAAAAGTCCATAATTCAATACCTTATAAAACTCCGTAAATTAGAATAGTAGCAATAAACAATAACTTTACAAAACTTATTAATATTTCTCTGTTGTCCTCCTCCTGCATCGAATCCCCAGTCTCCTTTTTTATCTGTTTATTTAGTTTAATTATCGATGTTTGTTTTTAATAAGAATAAAATTGACTGTTTTATTGTTTTGAAAATAAAACAATTAAAAAGAAATATTTAATAATTAAACATTGTACATTTTAAAAATTTTGCGGATGTCTGTCTAACAAGAATAAGAATACATTTCCTGTTTATAGAATTGGCATGAATTCAGAATTTCCTGTAGCTTTTATTGAATTTTATATGATAATAAACGAAACTATACCTAATTTCATGGAGGAGGGAGAACACGGGGAACTTCTCTCTGGCCTCTTTATCTATTAATTTGGCATTGTTTCTGTGAGCTTTTTTTGTCTATGTGTAATTATTTATAGATTTTTTTACATCTTTGAAAAGGTCGCGAAAATATTTTTTTTTTTTTTTTTTTTATTTTAAGTAAGTTTTTTAAGCCGATAATTTTTTTTAATTAATAACATAGCGAAAAGCAGCTGATTTTAGGCTGATATTGATTTTATAATTTTTAAAGAAATATAATTTATTTATTTAAATAAATGCTAAATTCAAACTTCTGTATCTTACATTAAGAGAAAGTCGTCCTCTTCGAAAGGACTGCTTCCTCTTAATGTAAAAAAAGACACAACACGGAGTTATTTAGTCAGTTTCTGGTGTAAAAAGTTAGACTTACTTTCCAAAAAATAAATTTTCCTACCAAATAATTCTACTTGTGTGAAGCAATAATGGAAAGAAGGAAAAAAGAAAGTTTTTTTATCATTTGAAAACAAAAGTCATTTGCTGACATCAACAACCAGTTACTACAAATGTAAATAAAACACTAAAACTTAACCAATGAATTGTTATAGTGGATTCACAGAGAGGAACAGAAGTTTCCATGGCAACAACAATGGATCTCTATCGAATATTTTCTTCCTCAACCGAATAAATATAGGAAGGAATATAGGTTTTGGTCGGAGAAAGATCCTGACTAAAATAACATATAAATTACTCTATAAATATCTATAAGTTATTTCCGTTGTCAATGAAGAGGATTTCTGATAAATAGAATCTATTTCAGTCTAATTGGAAACAAACAAGTTTACGTTGGAAGTGAATGAAGTACATTGGAAAGATCAACGGAATTCAATAAAACAAAATAAAAAAATACAAACAAAAGAAAAAGCTTCAATTCCTGGCCTGCGAATCCGTCAGGCACAGAGGAAATCGAAGAAAGTAAGGCTACTGGCAAGCCACATAAGTTACAAAGGAAATTTTAACATACCTGTAATAATAAATCAATAAACCAAAAAGGCAACAAAGTAAACAAAAGATTTCGCCTCTGAGCAATCAACAGTGGGGCGGCCGTTTCGTCCTCTTTATGAACTCATCAGCCACACAAAGGAATTCATTTTAACAAGAATAAAATATAAAATGTCAAGCTCCAATAATAAGAACGTAATACGAAGATTACAAGGTCAATAGAACTCAACAACGCGTTACGTAGTTTTAACTTTAACATTTATTTCTTGTTAAAGATTTAACTACCAAGTAAAGGATCTTGGATGAATTGTATTGAAAACAAGTTTTCAAGTGAAGAATTCATTTTCTTAAAAGAACAATGAACAAACTTTATTATTTAAAGCGAATCGGGATTTTTTTATTTTTTTATTAATGATCAAGTTAAAAGTAATTTAAGAGAAGATGTCAAATTATTTGTAATTTGTAGTTAAATATATAATCAAGATTTTATTTTAATCCATGTCAACTGAATCTTATTATTAATATTCTTGAGTGCAACATTCTTAAGTCTAAGTAGAAGTATCTGCTCAAAATACACATCGTTGATAAGGAATAAATTTAAAGTGGTTTTCAACAAATCTTAAGTTAATTTTTCAGGTTTATGTCAAATTATCAAGTTTATGTCTAACTTTCTATCCTATTTTTTTATTAACTTTCTATCCTATTTTTTTTATTAACTTTCTATTCTATTTTTTTATTAACTTTCTATCCTATTTTTTTATTTGTGGAAAATTTTGAATTTCTTCCTAAGAAGGTTGAAGAGCCAAAACATCCAACAATATTACCAGGAGTATGAAAATGCATCATTTGTTTTTGTTTATATAATTTTTCTTTTTTTTTAATTCCTGTATTACAATTTTGCTTTAGATATTTTAATTTCTTTTTCATTGTTATAATAGAATCCTATGGTTTACAAATGAATTTAATAATGAATTTTTAAACATTTAAAATTATCCTGAAATATTTTTAAGAGGAATTTGAAATGTAAAGAAATATTTTATTAACCTTCATTGCTAGAATGAAACAATACTTACTTCAATTTTGTAGTTGTTCACATGATTGCTTGATTAGATTCGAGCCAAATATTAATTACAGACACACTCAGAATTTTCTTGCGTTTGAGATGCTCTGTCCTAAGTTCCCACCTATTCTTATTTTGAATTCGTAAATTCTGACACTTTTTTTTTTTTTTCCGTTGGAAGATGGAGAAGATTCCAGAAACTCTTAAAAGCCTGAATAACAGCAAAATATAGTTAGAAATTAATATGCTAACAAATAATAGAAGAATAATTTGTAATTCAGTCCCTTTGTGGCGATTTCTTTGTGTATTGGGTTTAGTGATGGTGGTTTTTGTTGTTATCCAATAGGAGGAGTGTTTTTATATCTTAGTCTTATCTATAAAATTATCTGCGTCTATTGTTAAGAACAGTATAGGTTTTGGTCCTTTTCTCCTAATATCAATTATTCTAAAATCAATGTCCATTTTCGTTGTCTAACTTACCCTTTTCAGTAAAATTTTAAATTTATAGAAGAAACGAATCATTAAAGTGGTTTCACGGCGATGTACAATGATTTTTTTTTTTTTATCATTAAAATTTCAAATTTTAATGATAAAAAAAAAACTGAATAAATTTTATCATTAAATTTCAAATTTTAGGAATCTGCGAAGTTTAAATCTAACAAATTTTCATCTGTGAAAACTTTTGAAATATTTTGGTCGAATCCATTCAATTAAAATGTTACAACTATTTGTTCTTATTTATTTATTTATTTATTCTTACGCTCTAGGAATCATTATCGTAAAATAGAGCCATTTTAGACGTCTTTAATAAATATCTTTGGAATATCTCCCTTATTCTAATGACAACATTGTCTGTTTCTCATTTATGTTAAAGCCCATATTTTTGCCGTTGCTACAGTTGGGAATTAAAACTAGTAACAATTGCAGATATTTACTGGTACTTAAGCGTGGGTGGAAGGAAGTGGAGGTTCAGGATGGAACAAACTTTTTTTTGTGAAAATCCTAATTGAGATTAATTTAGGAATTTTCAGAAGAAAAATTAATGTAAGAAATTTCTGAGAATTAAGAAATTTCTGAGAATTTTACTTGTAAAAGAATATTTAACGTTTTAAATGAACTCTTCTATAGATATCATAAAATTAACATAAAGAAAAACGCAATTCACGCATATTCCATGTGATAACTTCTTTAATATTTTAATATTTCAACTTTCTAATCGAAAGTTTTCTTCAGGAAACAAATACATAAAATAAGAGGAAGAATGACTAAGTCTTCCTTCGTATTGCAAAACAGAAAATTTGAATAACAATCATGAAAGGTTAAAAATTACAATTATAACATCAACGTTAACTTATATCATAAAGCAAAGATAATGCCAATATCCATTACTAATATTCATTAACAGTTAATAAATTGTTAATTTACAATGGTTATAAAAGTTATAAAAGTTGAAATATTGAAGTAGTTATCATATGGAATGTGTGTGTTTCGTTTTTCTTTATGTTAATTTTAAATGAACATTTAAACACTGACTTCTCTAAATAGTAAACCACACATCGATTCATCTTTTAATTAAACACACTGGTTAATCTATTTAGTATTTAGAGAAATGGTTTAGCTTTTGCACATATAAAAGCTTATTCGTTATTTAAACACTGAGTTCAAATAATTGCCGTTAATCGTAAAAAGAAACTCAGATTTCTTTTGTTTTTCTCTCTGTGATGATTTATGGTTTATACTCCTTAAGATGAATTGGAAGAAATTTTTGCTTCTATATTGTGTTGGGATACTTACAGCTGAATTACGAAAAATACTAGCAACCCTATTTTAGCATCGTCCTAGTGCTGTCGTTACACGTAGTTGTGTTTCTACATGAATCAACTGCAGTCGGATATCCGTAGACACACAATTGAAAATAGAAATATTTCGCTCGTTACGTCATATCAATTACATGGTCCGAGGATAAAACAAAGGCCTAATATTGATTGAAAAGAACAAAATCCCTGTGATATTTTATCTTTTGCAATTTCAAAATTAAAACAAAAATATCTATACATATACAATTGATTGAAATATATTTTTAAAAATATGGCGTCTTAACTTTTGAACGCCCGCTTCATGAGATATAAAAATAATGACTTAAAAATGACAATGGATCTTGTAAATCATCAATCGACTTTGACTAACAGATTTTTTTTTTGAAGAAAGTAGTAAAAGAAAATGACAGGTTGTAAAGAGTTGCCTGAAAATTAGCATCGGTTCCGTTATTAGGAAAGATTCTTAATTAAAAAAAAAAGTAATTTTGAGTTAAATTCATTACAAAGAAGAACCTCATTTATTTCGACTTTGTATATTAGTTTGTTTAAATAGGATGGAAATTAAGGAGTCTTTAATAGACCAAAGAAACAAACACTAAGTAAAAATAATAATAAAAGTTTCAGTAAACCTAAGTTTCTATCATAGCATAATTATTCAGTTTATTTATTTATTTATTTATTTAACAGTTTCGAAGCTCAATTTGCGAATATCATTACAATAATGCAGCTTTTTTAACGTTTGAGAGAAAAATTAAAAGCATAGAAAAATAATGTCATCACATAAGTTTAAAAAAGGATAAATATAAAAATAAAAAGAAAACAGAATAGCCTATCACAAAATAATAAATAGAACAATAAATAAAAACATAAGAAGTAAAAAATAACTAATATAAATAAAAGCAAACTGAGGACGGCAAAAATCAAATCAAAAGAAAAAGAGAAAAAAAAAACCAAATTAAAGCAAATAAAGTTAAAAACAGGGAAAATGAGTACTGAGCTTCCCAAGCAAACTTATTCAGCCAAAGCAGGAAAGGAAAACGAATTGTGGCTTTTTATATATCGGCTGAGTCACTTGTATCGTTATTATAGCTTAACTATTTCCTTAGCAATAAGCTCTCAACTCACTTTCTCTTAATAGAGCATTTCTCTTTTCTAACAATCTTTACGCATCTAAATCATGCCCTAAGGTTTTGTCAACAAGAAATTACTTAAATTTATAATTGTTATTTTTATTTTACATTTTTATCTTTCTACTTCTGTTTTTATTTTATTTATTGTTCTATTTATTATTTTGTGATTGGTTTTGTAGACCGTTATTTTTTTTTATTATTTTTTATTTTTTTTTATTATTTATATTTTTTTCAATTTTTATTATTTGAATTTATGTGATGGCATAATTATTAAATTTTAAAAAAGTTCAAAGTTCCAGCCAACGCACATAATAAAACTGTAATAAACTAAAAAATTAAAAACATGTTAAAAATAGTCAGACTATTTTTAACATGTTTTTAATTTTTTAGTTTTAATTTTTATTTTTTAATTCATTACAGTTTTATTATGTGCGTTGGCTGGAACTTTGAACTTTTTTAAAATTTATTTACGCACGTTAAATATTCATTTTAATTATTACTAAATGCTTTTAATCTTTATAATAATCTCGCAATCAATATTTGTAGAAGTTGCATTTAAGTCGACGTGAGATTTTAAACAAACAGATATAAATTTACATATTGGCAGCCATCCAATGAATCCAATCATAAATATTGAAGGAGGAAAAATGAAACTACTAATATACTTTACGTATCTACATTAAAAATCAAGGAATTCGTAGAATTATGAAAAATAGAATGATGATGGTTTATTTTGAGTGTTGTTTGTTTAATCTACATGTGTTTTTGTTTTTCTTGAGAAGAATTCTTTAAAAAAACAAACATAGATTAATGGTTCAAATACATCGTAATTTTTTTATTGGACACCACTTCATTGTAGTAATTCTTATTTGTTAATATGTGAAAAGATTCTGTGGCCAATCTTTTAGTTTCATCTTCTTCAACTTCTATTGTAAAGGAGTTCTTTACGAATGGTTGATGTTGGCAACTCCAGGGGTGTTTGGCAGTATTAGTTTGATCTTATAGCTTTGTTGTGCTCTTATTAGCAGAGTTGAGAGCCTAATAGCCTTTCAGGCCATCGAGTTGATCGGCAGTATGGATACATTTGGCTGAGGACGAAACAGCTGTCCCAGATTCCTGTTTGTCAATTACTCAGGGCAAGAATGAAATGTGCCTTTTCTTTATCTCTGTTTCCTGTTTAGTATCTTATTAAAGTCCAATGTAAGATACTGGGGTCTCGGAACGTAAGGCTCGAACGTAAGGAACGTAAGGCTAAACTATTGCTTTGATGATGAAATAAACCATTAAAATAGATACTTTTATTTTGTAGATATTCTATGTAATTTATATATTGATGAAATTTGAGAAATAAGTAGTAAAATAGAAGAGAGAAGTTACTGTTTTTACCGTAGGTTTCTTTGGCAGACATGACTCCGGAAATGGGTTGATGATGCTTAATAGATCTCATTCACCTATTGTCAACTTTTTGCTTAAACAAAATTCTGCAATAGATAATAGCTTTTTCTTCTGACAAACTCGGAAGATTTCAATAAAAATTTATTTCGTTCAGATGGAGAAGCTCAGACATTGGAAAACATAAATTGATTTGTTTTTGAAGAAAGATAATAATCAAACAATAAAATCATGTAGCCAATACACAGTCTACGATTAAAATTTAAAATTAAACGAATATATACAATTAAACATTTCATTGTACATATTCGTTTAATTTCAAATTTTAATCGTAGACTGTGTTGGCTACATGATTTTATTGAACTTTATTCACACACGTTAAACTTTTATTGGATAATAACACTAGCCTGCGAAAAAAAAAAAATTTTCTCCGGCAAAAGGTTGAAGAGCTGATTTACCCTAATTTAGGTGTGCTGAGTTCAAATATGTAAATCGTTTTTGCCTATCACGTTCAGTTTTTTTGCTATTTGAAATCCAAATTTTACACATTGCTGTAATTTCGATAGAAAACACCATAATAGAGAATATATGTAATTTTAATGGGACATGATCAAATTGCAACGAATATACATAAAAGTAACATGTTCATTGCTAGAATGTATGAATCTCACTTCAAGAACACTATTGTTTGCTGCACTTTGACTGAATGAACGCTGTGTTGATTTGCATTTGTGTTCCTCAGTAGTGACAGAGGTACCGAAAGCAGGGACTACTTCTATCAAAACTCTTCACGTACTGCTTCATAATTCCCAATTTAATATGTAAAGGGGCAATAACACTTTGAGGATCAATTAATGGACGATTTACAATGTTTTTTTCTTCAGACACGAACTGTTTCCTCTTGGGCCACTCAGACACTAACCAGTGACGATCCCTGTCCCGAGAGTCCCACTCACACAGAAAACACGGAACTTTGTATATCCTCCTTGCTGCCCTAATATGATACCGCACACTTTTAAATCATAGCACAATAACCATCTGTGTTCATTGTAGTTCAGTTTCTGCAACACCATAGATAAATTGTGATAGTTTTCACGAAGAGATGTTGAATGGGCGACTGGCACTGAAGCAAGTTTATTTCCATTGTGCAGAAGAACACCTTTGAGACTTCTTTTACTGGCATCAATAAATAGACGCCAGTCCTTTGCTTGGTAAATAGTTCCAAGACGACGAATTAAGCCAGGATATCACAGCAAAACACAAGTTCGTCTTCGTGAACAAAAAACTGCCGGAATTCTTCCTCCCGATTTCTGTAACAATATGAATTTGTCCCAGGAAGTAAAAGATTTCTCTCTTTAAATCTTGATTCTAAAAGTTCTCTCTTTTCTTTTGTGAGGCCTAGGTCACGCACCAAATCATTTTGTCACACTGATTATAAAGATGTGGAGTTTTATCCTCAACATCCGGAAGAAAGGTATCATCATCACCATCCTCCGCACTTGAAGATGACGAAGACACACTCTCTGGTAACTGTTTTGGTGGTTTTGGGACAGGAATATCGGGTCCATGTGGTACAGGGGTTATGGCAGATGGAAGGCAGGGATACACAATGTGCTTTTTGTTTTTCATATTGAATCCGGACACTTTACATACACAAAAATAACAGTCGTCAAAGTGATTTGTTTGTTCCCGCCAAACCATTGGGATTCCGAATGGCATTGATGGCAACAACCCTTTGTACCATTGCCGCAGGTTTTCTACACACGTTTTACACACAATATGGGGTGCGAAATTCTTGTCCTGATCACCTAACTTCATGTTAAAATATCCCAAGTACAGGCTTTTTATAAATGGTGTTATATTTCACTTCTGGCCTTTACTTGTATATTGGTCATATATATAACAGAAAGAGTTGGGATTGTTCACACATTTTCGCCTCCCACTTGCCATTTTAACTCAAACTACCTTATTCACTCAATCGACTTCAAGTGCACGTTGAAACATATAGACAAAGGCATGCAACACGTTCTCAGACTCTCCTCTCAGACTACGGAGGAACGCGATCTTCGCGTTTTTACCTTGTCTGACACTGCGCATGCGCGAACTACAACTGTTCTATTTGTTGTTCCGGTAATCCTGTATGATTACCTAATTCCCTCCAAAACACAGCTCATACAATATTTTCTCTCAGACATGTCCGTACCTGCATTCCATACAATCAAGCCAAACCTCATTTACAATAACGAAGCTCAATTAGCATACACATGAGACGGATTTATGACAAATCTGTACGTGATACGAAACAACTGGTATTTTTTTTTACATAAGGACACTAAATGTAACGTATATCACATACAATTACTTTTGCCGGAAAATCTTCGCAGGCCAGTGTAATCAAACAATAGATTATTATTTTGTGCAAAAGTAATAAAAACAAAACTTCATTATAAATTTCGTAAAACCTTTTTTTTTTTACTTAAAAAAAATAATAATTTATTCTTAATAATAACTCCGATGTTATTATTATTAATTTGAAGAAAGAAATACTGTTTTTCAGTTTATGACTTCCTGTTTATTGGTTTCATGATCGTAGAAAATTGTTTTTGATTTGTGTCTTATTGATCATTGCATGTGTGAATAATATCCGAAATCTACAAGTTTTCATTGCAGGTTCCCTCCGAGCATCCCCCCCCCCCCCCCAAAAAAAAAAAAAAAAAAACTTTAATTATTTCCAGACATTACTTTAACTTCTTCTGACAAATACACAAGATAAAAATGACGAAATGAAATTCTATTCCCCTATAATTTAGTTCTCACATTGATATGAAAGTGAGGTGGAGCCCCGTCTTGTTGGAAGTAAACCTCATTTCCATTGTCGAAGAGATCATTAAGACATGGAATCATGAGTTCCAACATCTGCAGGTAAGTCTGACCCATGACAGTACGTTCGAAAATGTACGGCCCAAGTAATCCTCTGGAGGACAGACCACACCATACCGTTATCCCTGGAAGATTGACGGCCTTTTCTTCACTGATGTTTGGGTTTTTGTTAGCCCAGTACACACAATTATGACAATTAATTGTGCCATTAAGTATGAATGTTGCTTCATCTGACCAAACAATCAAGTCTTGAAAATCCTCCCTTTCGTCACACTTGTGCAGAACACTCACAAAATTGCAGTCTACTATCTGGGTCGTTCTCATTTAGTGCGTGGACAAATCGCGGAATGTAAGGCTTCCATTATTAACCTCGTAAAATTCAATGAACACTTGATTTGGCGACCAATTTCAAGAGAGCATTGCCTCACTGACTTCTTTGGGGATCGTACAAAAACCTCCATGGTGGCATCAACAGTCTCGTTATCAGTGGAACTTCTCTTTCTCCCGCACCGACTTTTCAACACATCTTTTACCGTTCCTTCGGTTTCAAACTTATCTCAGAGTTTTGTCATTGTTACCCTTGTTGGTGGTGGTGTACCAAATTCAACCCTCCAACGTCGTTGCACCTCAACAACATTCTCCACTTTCCAATAACACTTCAGTATCCACTTACGTTTATCGAATGAAAGTCTCACCGCCATTTTGGTTTCTAAACAAATGAACAACAATGAGCGTGTTGCTATGCTTTTCCAGCGCCGCGCCGTCTCGATGATACACAACACACCTTATATTTCTATCTCATTTCGTTGCTGAGTTATAATGTTTCAAAGAGTGTATACTTCAATTTGGAACACCCTGTATATCTGCAAAATGAAGCACTCTAAAATCTCTCTCTCTCTCTCTCTCTAGTAGTTTTTAAATGTAATAGATTAGTATTATCCAGTTTTCTTTGATTGTGAAAGAGCGTATATGTGGTTTAGATGTAATCAACCTTTATATACTTACTGCAATCCAAAACCTGAAATTTGTTTTCATCTGTGACAAAGCAATTTGAATTGTTGGAAGCTTCAAACAATGAAGGAAGGAATGAGAAGTGTCTGAACAATTTGTAAGAAACTTGAATATTAGAGAACAAAAGAAATAGCAGCAAATGTTAATACAGTGGAGTACCGTTTATACGTTTTTCAAGGGACTGAGAAAAAAAAAAAACGTATAAATGAAAAAACGTATAAACGAAATTCACAAAAGTTACGAACAATTTCATAATAACCAACAATAAAAAGTCAGAGGTAAATTAAAATATTACATGAAAATGAAATACAAGAGGTATGTAATACAAATTCCGGATTTAATGTACAACTAGTACTTCTGTTCATATTCATTCAGCATTTACAAGGATTTTTTAGGTTGTAGGGCTTTTTTGGAATGCACAGAGAAAAGTTCATTGTGCACAGTTAACAGTGTCATCTTAACTTTATCATTTACATCACTGCTAATGAGGTATTCTTGCATGGTGTTAAAACCCGCGAAAGCTTGTTGAAAACTTGGCAAAGGTTTTTCAGTGCAATTTTCTAAGACTGGACAATCGGCAGGTGGGAATCTGAGGTTGAAATTCACATTTTCTCTCTTCTTGAGTTCTTGAAAAAAACGTATAAATGAAATTTGCGATTTCAGGAAAACGTATAAATGAAATTATTTAACGTTAATATGCATTGGATTTTGCCGGGACCATTCAAAAAAACGTATAAATGATAAAAACATATAAACGAGAAACGTATAAACGGTGCTCCACTGTACTTACAAAAAAAAAAGGTTACTTAAAATTTATCAATGATAAAGTATCTGACTTTAATCGTTAAAAATACTTATCGTTTATGTCTTTCTTTTTTTTAATATAATACTTCAGCAGAACCCTTGTCTATAAACAAACTAAACAAGTGGAAACAGTTCTCCGCAGTGGCTGTTCTTCTTCCTCTCTCCTCCTCCAAGGCCCTCCAGTCTCTTTTATTTCATATTTACTGTTTCATTTCTGGTTTTCAATGCAACTGGAGAGTTATAATCGATTGGAAGATGAAACTGAACGAAGGAAAAGAAGAGGCGAATAGGATGGAAGGAATATATTTGTTTCCTCCAATAATTTCTTCCAAAAGCTAATGTGAGAATATGAATGAGAATATGAATATGTTGAGCAAGAGTGGTAAAATCAGAAAATAAGTCCTGGGATAAACATTTTTTCTATGAACAAAGATGGAACTCATTAGAGTAGTTCTATTGAACGGAGAGCATTTTAAATTACTTTAATTTCGTGCGCTTGAACATCAACAGTGATTGGTGGAAACAGCAAAGTTCAAGATTGAAATGAATGGAATTAAACTTCAAATCAATAAGAGGCCCTTTACAATTACAGCCTATTCTTAGTCCTTTCTGCTATGGCTGTGCTTTCAGAAGTAATTAATTTCTCTCTATTTGTATAAAGTTTAATTTACTAATTAATTAGGTCTATTATTGTTTTTTTATATAAGTTTGGTAATTCACTAAACAAGGAGTTAATGCTCAAACCTGTCAAAATTCAAAATATAGTTAAATAAAAAATAAATAAAAAATAAATTTACAGTTGTAGTTCTGAAATTCAGTTAAAAGTTTATTATCCAAATTTTAGTAATGGCCATTTAAACATCCACTAGTTATCAAATCTGTTGAGGGAATGGATTGATAAAGGATGTTACGGATATCACATAAATTACTAGAAACCTCTATTTAAAAATTCCTATGAGAAAAGCAGCTGTTACTGATTGGAATTCAATAAAGATTTGAATGAAATACAAAAGATAAACGAAAAACAAAAGAGACATTTGTACTAGAATCAGTTTAAATGACAAAGAAATGCAAAGAAATACCCTTCAAGAAAAACATTAAAATAAATAAAAAAAAAAAAAAGAAGAATGGATATTTAACAAGAAATTCACACCTACTGCTTTAAAATGTTGAATTCCTTAATGTATTTTGTCTTTATTTGTTTATTTGCTTATTTTTTTTTATTTTTTTTTTGAAGTCGTAAAACAACCAAATCCAAAGCCTGTTTCTATTCTCTGCTGAATACAAACCGTTTTACAAAGTTTCCATTTTCTATAGGAAAAAAAAAATGAAATCCGCATTGATTGGGAAACACTGACAGTCAATAGAATATTTATTTTTTTTTAATTTCATTATATCGTAACAAGTCTCTTGAATAACAATGTTCACAAAAAAACAATATTCTTAGTAATAACCAATATTAAGTAATATCACATTTAATATCACATACTTCTTGTTAATGGACCACTTGAGATTTACGCTCCTATCAACGTCACGTATGACGTGTAATATGGGATCATGTGAGATAAATAAACATGTAATTTAGTATGAATTAAAGACAGAATGGTTCAGTACTGTGCAGTTCCTTATTGTAATAATTCTTTAAAACGCTTGGAATATCCTTCTTTAATATACACTCATTAACAAAAAAAACGACCCACCTACAGTTCATCTCGTTTTAATTTTGCAGACTGCTTACAAGATGACGTAATGTATCCTTCCGCCAGAACAGTGGCGTAACTAGAGGGGGGCGGTGGGTGCGGTCCGCACCGGGCGGCACATATTTTGGGGCGGCATTTTTTATATTTAGTTTTAGTTGTAAAAAAACGACTTGTTCACTTCAGAAGTTTAGTATAAAAAGTTTACTATTCATAAGTTTACTATTACTTCGTAATTCATAATTTCTACGAATTATGAATTACTATATGATTTCGAATATTTTTCCTTATATTACGCTTATCCAATTGAAGAAATGTTTAAATAATTTAAATTCGTCTATGTTACTGAAAATTATTAAGATTTACGACAAGAATATGAAAATATTCAAATTTCTCCATTAATCCTTTATCTCCCAGCGTCATTAGCTTTAGAAATGAATAGTGTAGTTAACATTTTTGCATGTGGAAAACCATGTAAAATGGTTTTAACAAATGGTGGAAACTTAATTCCAAAATAAGTCAACACGAGTTGAGCCCATTGCACATTCGATCTTGTTCCCAATGGAAGGAATTAGAAATAAGACTTGGACATGGCGCAACTTTTGATAAACTTTAACAACAGAATATTGATAAGAAAATCAAAAAATGGAAGGAAATTCTTACAAGAATAGTTGATATAATTAGATTCTTAGCAAAACAAAATTTGGCGTTTCGAGGTCATCGTGAAAGTGTTCATCAGGAAGACATCAATTCAATGGAAAATAGAGGAAACTTTCTAGAGCTTGTTGACTTGTTGGCTAAGTAGTATGTACTGAACATGTAGTAAAAATTAAGATGGGTAATAAATATAGTATCTCCTATTTGTCGCCGAAGATTCAGAATGAATTCGTAGAGCTATTGGGAGGCGCAGTGAGAAAAACAATTATGGATCAAATAAAGCAAGCTGAATACAATATGATATTTGACAGCACTCCAATTATTTCCCACAAAGATCAAACCAGTCAAATTATTAGATATGTAGTTATTCATGGCAGCGAAGTTAAAGTTGTAGAATCGTTTATTGACTTTGTAGAAACTAAAGGAAAAACTGCTGAGGAAATCACAAATATGATTTTAACGAAATTCGAAAATTACGGTTTAGATATAAAAAATTGCAGAGGCAGGCTTACGATAATGCTGCCGTCATGGCAGGAAAGCACAGCGGTGTTCAAACTCCCATTATACTAATAAATCCAAATGCAGAATTTGTAGCATGTACAAATCATTCTATAAACCTGGCATGTTTACACGCTGCTTCTACTGCTATCGATTCCTTAACATTTTTTGGAACTATCGAGCAGTTGTTTTCATTTTTTTCTTCTTTCACTCGTCGATGGGATGTTTTTAGTTTCTGTTACTGGTCAAGGTGTTAAATGCAGCGTAGAAACTCGCTGGAGCGCTAGAGCAGAAGCAGTAACTACATTTTTTTACATTTTAAGCTCCTTGGAAAAATTGATATATGAAGATGACAATAGTAAAACGAGATCAGATGCTGGAATATTACTCAATTCAATATAATCTTTTTCTTTTCTGTTATTTCAATTTATGGGAACCCATCCTTTTGGAAGTTAATGATGCGCAAAAATACTTGCAAATAAAAGGGTTATGTTCATCAATGCCATATAAAACTAAATTCTTTGCAAACCCATTTCATGGAACAAAGAGATGCGCTACTGCAAAACGCTGTTACAGCAGCCAAAACAATTTGTGAAGAGTTGGAGATAACGACTGAACGTCGAGTTAGAAGGAGAAAAAATATGAGTGGGGGAAATTCACGAGACTGGGGCTATCCTTAGAACAAGAAGTATGAAGAGAAATGTTTTTATCTATGGATAGAATTATAAAGGAAATAAAAGAACGCTTTGATCAGTTGCATGTCCTTCGTGTATAATACCATGTAACCTACTAAATGAAGAATTTGAATGTCAAATAAATGACTTTATTGACATTGATAAAGAACAGTTCCAAATTGAAAGAAAAAGGATCCAGGTTTTTATGGCTGTACCTGCACTATAAGAAGAGGCAAAACGTTGGAAAAACGGGGGGGGGGGGGGCCCTATTGATATACTCAAATTTATTCAACAGTATAGACTGGAAAATTCTGGACCCAACATTGTAATTTTGCCAAGAATTTTTTTTAACAATTATTGCAATCAGTATCGCTAGTTGCGAAAGGAGTTTCTCCAAATTGAAGTTGATAAAAAATTATCTTCGTTCCACAATGAGTGATTTAAGACTACAAAATCTTGCAATATTGTCCACAGAACAAGAAATTACAAATATTATAAATTTTGAGAGCATTACACACGATTTTTCTACTATGAAAGTTAGAAGAGTAAATATATAAATATGTTTACATACACATTTGTATACAATTTGTTTGTTTATCCAAAAGAAATGAAATTATTTATTTATAAATATAAAATAAAAAATTTTTAATGGTAATTTTTTTTTGTAAATTAGGTAATCTATATGTTTTGTAATTTAAATAGGGCATCCAAAGGTAAAAAGTTACCACCTATAGTTTGTCTCAATTACAATTATTTATTTATGTTTATTAATTTGTAAAAACCACCATTTCATGACTTAGAAAGGGCGGCAAATTGGAGACCGCCCCGGGCGGCAAAAGTTCTAGTTACGCCACTG
>JAFIDM010014012.1:2250004-2266558 GCA_023159025.1 Thereuonema tuberculata
TGTGGAGAATTTTTATTTTTATTTTAGAAGAATTATGGTTAATAAAAATTTGATTCATTCAAGAAGAGTTTGTTATAATTAATGTTTTTATAAATGTATCTTAATATCTTCTAATAGACTAGTATTTCTTTTTTATTTTCGAAAATAAAAAAAATAAAAAAATTCACTGATTTGACATATTCTTTTGGGTGTATTCATGTATTAATGAAAAAATAGAAATATAACTTTTTGGGAAAGCGAAGACAATTGAATGAATATCTTATTTAATATTAGTTTTTATTTAAAGTAAGGAGTCATTAACTACAATTGAGGTATCGAGGGGGGGGGGGTCAGAACCCCTCTCCCATTGCATCTGAAAATGAAAGAAAAAGAAATCAAAATTAGAATTTTGGACCTTTTTTTAATTTGTTTGTTTGGTTGGTCGTTCTGGAACTGAGAAAGGATACAATGTGGGTTTTTTTCTTTTGAATAACTGCTACGCTCACTCTAAACCCCTATTATTTCAAAATCTTTTGTACGTCTGTTGCAGACACTAAAATCAAACATCAGGTTTTAAAGAGAAATAAATTTAAAATTCTTTCAATTGTCTTATAATATTAAAGAAGAGAAGAGAAGAAATAGGTAAGGTGAAAAGTATTAAAGAAAAGAAGAAATAAGTAAGCTTTATGTATGAAAATACAGAAGAATGAAAGAGAGGCTTGAAAGACAAGAAGAAGGCCATGTTTTGAAGTTTATAAGAAGATGGTTCGAAAATATGACTCTTAATATTATAAGACTTTTGAAAGACAATTGAAAGAATTTTAAATTTTAAATTATAAATGACTTGAATTTTAAAAATGATTTTAATTTTTAAATTATAAAGATTTGAATTTGAATCTGTAGTAACCACGCTCTTTATTGTTTAATTATTTCACGTGTGTGAATTCTTGGTCTGCATTATTATTATTATTTTCTGTTTGAAGCTAAGGAAAGGGAGATGTTTTCTCCTTTCCTTTTGAATTTTTGTAACATCGCTTGAGAAAGGAAAGGCCGTTTAAGCTTTCTGAAATATTGCGCCGTGTTGATGTAATGATTTAGAAGAAATTAAAAAGTATGTTTTTAATATTTACGGTATTTGTAAGGAGAAATAAATTCTTAAAAATAAATAGACATTCGTCATGGTTTCACTTATTTCCATTTGCTTTCCCAAATAGAGAATCTTAAAATAAATTTTTCTTAACACTCTTTCAGAGCTCATCAAGCAACAGAGTAATAAGAAATTATTCATATTCCCATATTATAAGATAAAACAACAACATTTTGATTAGTAAATTCTTACATGTTTTGTATTATTATTAAACGTTCTTGGATTCTCAAATCTCGACAATAACACAAACTATATATGATAGAAAAGGAAGAGAAAGAAAAGGAATTATCTTTAAGAGACATTCAACCAACATTAATAAATAATAAAGGATAGATAATACTGGATTTTTTTTTTCTAAAACAATGAGGAGAATAGGGATTACGTAATTCACCCCCTCTGCTAATAACAGAATTAACGAAGTGAAAATTTACTAGAAGATAATTTACAACAGTGGTATTAATTTACAACAGTGGTATTTTTTCTTTATTTACCCTCAAATATATTTTGTCATCAACTCTGTATCCCCAACAGTACATAATTAAAGTATTCAATTTACTTAAATGGAAATAAGATTTTAGGGGATTTGGGAAGTGTCTAAAATAAGTTTCATACTTTACATCAAATATAGCTTATTTTAAAAAAAGTAAAAAAAGTAAAATTATTAAATGAATAAAGTGAAGAAGTAATTTTGATTGCTTAAGTAAAAGTTGTTTCAGCAAATCAAATTGACATTTTAATTTTTTTTAAAAAAAGAAAACGCTCTGAGAGTATATTAGATGATTTTTTTTTCCAGCTCCCCCGATGTCTTTTCGTACTCTAGGTTGAATATCACAAAACTTAAGAGAGCCTACTTAAAACTTATCATCAGAAATTAAAATAAAATTTATATTTACATGTGAATAACAGCTATTTTGAAGACATTCATCTTAAGGATAAATGAGACGTCAGTCGTCACCGTATTGTCCAAATCAACTTTAACATCCTATTTAACATCCTGAACGCAACTTGCTTGAGTTTGTGAAGATGGCGAACCTGGTGGTTATTATTGGAACTAATGCTATGAAGTCTCTCGGCCAATAGTTTGTTGTTTCTTTTTTTAAGATCCCGTTACATGCATTTGTTGTTTTTAGTTATTATTTTTTATTAATTATTAACAGTTAAAAAATATTTTTTTAGACTACGTACGTCGCTCCGAAACTTCCCGTAATGGCTTTACCTTTTTTTTTTTATTTAATTATTTCTAAATTTAAAATTATAGTCCTGCTAGGTTTTCAAATTGAAATCCTGTGATGCAGGTGCTGAAAGTATAAATAATTTATATATATAATATTTGTAAGTCAGAGAACATTAATTATATAAAAATGATATAATTAGGTAATTACACAAATTATACTTAAATTATATTTAATTATATAATTATATAAAAATCAATATATCACAAAAATACAAAAAGAAAATCAAATAACAATTATTATAAATATCATTCATTACAATAAAATTTAAGGTTGCCAAATTATTTTCTACTTATTATTCTAATTACAATTTCTCTCTTTAAATGTTTATACTATATAACATTAAAAATTTCTAAATCTAATTGTGAAAATAATACTTTAATTAACAATCTCTAATGCCAAAATTATTCAACTAAAAAATACACTTAAACAAAATATCAATACCCAAAATCAAAAACACACTAAATATAGTATATATAATCAAGAATACCTAAATATTCCAGTTAATTTCGCCAAATATTATTTTTTTTAGTATAAGGGGCATTCAAAAAGAAACGAGCTGGAGGCCTAGGAACAGAAACCAGTATCGGTATGTCAGAAGTATTGGCCTTGGCTGTTAAGGCACTTGTCCCCCTGCAACACAAGGCGGTGAATGGCTGTCTCGTAAAATACCCGGGGCTGCGTTGTGAATCAGTTCCGCAAGTACTGCATGACATCGTCGTCCGAGGTGAAGGTTTGCCCCTCAGAGCCTTTTGTAGGGGACCAAAAAAATGGCGTAATCGCAGGGAGATAGGTCTGGACTGTATGGAGGGTGATCGAGGACCTCCCACTTGAATTTCTGCAAGAGTGCCGTGATATGGGGCCTTGCATTTTCATGGAGCAGAATGACCTCACAGGCAAGCTCACCTGTGGGGCAAACGATTCATTTCGGACGGCGATGTCATGCAGTACTTGCGGAACTGATTCACAATGCAGCCCCGGGAATTTTACGAGACAGCCATTCACCGCCTTGTGTTGCAGGGGGACAAGTGCCTTAACAGCCAGGGCCAATACTTCTGACTACCGGTACTGGTTTCTGTTCCTAGGCCTCCAGCTCGTTTCTTTTTGAATGCCCCTTATATTTGCCTTTTTAATATACATATTTTATTAAATTTATTTTGTTTTAATTCATTTGTAATTTGCATAAAAATCTTTAATAGTATTCGATTTTTATTTCTTAATCCAAAGTTATTCTTAGGATTTTCATAATATAAAATCTTTATTAATGTATTTCTAGTAATATTTTCTAAGTTATAATTTCTAATTTGACTTCTAATTTTATAAAAGTTATTTATTATTAAAGAATATATTATTTTTTCTCTTGGCATTAGAATTTTATATTTTATTATCTGTATTTTTTTATTCTTTGTTAATATACAATAATCTTGTATTATGTAATTCATTATTTTATTTAATATTCTATTTATGTTATTAGTGTCCGTATTATCTAAATGTACCCAACAACTTAATCCATAATTTATTAATGAATCTATAAATGATTTATATATTAACATCTTGTATCTTATAGAAAAGATACTCTTTATATGTTGGAACATATATACAGTGGAGCATCGTTTTTACGTTTTTCAAGGGACTGAGAAAAAAAAAACGTAGACTATAAATGAAAAAACGTATAAACGAAATTTACAAAAGTTACTAACAATTTTATAATAACCAATAATAAAAAGTAGAGGTAAATTAAAATATTATATGAAAATGAAATACAAAACTTTTTATTACGGATTTAATGTACAACTAGTACTACTATTCATATTCATTCAGCATTTACAAAATATTTTGTTATAAAAGGTTGTAGGGCTTTTTTGGAATGCCCAGAAAAAAGTTCATTGTGCAGAGTTAAAAGTACCATCTTAACTTTATCATTTAAATCATTGCTAATGAGGTATTCTTGCATGGTATTAAAACCCGCCAAAGCTTGTTGAAAACTTGGCAGAGGTTTTTCAGTGCAATTTTCTAAGACTGGACAATCGGCAGATGGGAATCTAAGAATGAAATGCGCATTTTCTCTCTTCTTGAGTTCTTGAAAAAAGGTATAAATGAAATTATTTAACGTTAATATGCATCCAGCCATCACTTACGCGGTCTCCCTCTTGGTCTCTTCCCTCCTTCTTTTAACTCATGCCAAACCTTAGGAGTCCGACCATCTTCCATTCTTTTCACGTGCCCGAACCACCTCAGCCTTCCCTCTTCCACCTTTTTCCTCAAACTTTTTACCCCCAACTCCTCCCGGACCATTCAAAAAAACGTATAAATGATAAAAACGTATAAACGAGAAACGTATAAACGGTGCTCCACTGTATTAATGAATTAAGTTTATTTAATATATATAAATAATGCGTTTTCCAAGAGAATTGATCATTAATATATAAACCTAGATATCTAATTGTTTTAATAATTTCTATATTTTCACAATTACAACTTTGGAAGTTTATATCATCATCTAATAAACAATTATAATTATGATATTTTATTATTGGATTTGTATGTAAAAATTTATTTTTTGTTTTCAATATCATTAGTTTTGTTTTTTGACTATTTATTTTCATTTTATTATTGTGTGTCCAAATAATTAATTTATTAAAGTCTTTTTGTATATTGTATTCTGCAGTTTCATAATTTTCATTTATATTTATTAATATGATGTCATCAGCATAAGCAAAAATTTTTGATCTTGATATTACATACATACATACATATCCTTTCCTGTTCCACCAGCTGTGGGTCAAGGAATTAACTAAGCCTCTCCACCTCTCCCTGTTCTTCCAAGCCTCTTCTCTACATATTCTTTCCCATGGGATGCCTCTCTCTTCCAGGCTGTACTTCACATCATCCAGCCATCACTTAAGCGCTCTCCCTCTTGGTCTCTTCCCTCCTTCTTTTAACTCATGCCAGACCTTAGGAGTCCTACCATCTTCCATTCTTTTCACGTGCCCGAACCACCTCAGCCTTCCCTCTTCCACCTTTTTCCTCAAACTTTTTACCCCCAACTCCTCAAGGATATCCTCATTTCTCACTCTGTCTAATCTAGTCTTCCCTACTATACCTCTAAGAAACTTCATCTCCCCAGCTTGAAGTCTACTCCAGTCTCTAGCATTCATCACCCATGTCTCCGCTGCATAGGTGACTATAGGCACGTAATACATTTTATAGATTATTTCTTTTGCCTTCCTTGGGACTTTCTTATCCCATATCAGGTGCCTCACTCCCTGGTATAGCTTTCCCCCTTTCTTCAACCGCCTTGTGATTTCATGCTCCACTCTTCCATCACTTGTTTCGGCCCCTAGGTAAGTAAATCTATCCGTGATCTTCAATGCCTTGTTGTTTATACAGATATTCCTTTCCAGGTTTTTGTCCCGTCCCACCACCATCACTTCACTTTTCTCTTCGCTAACTTCAAGATCCACCAGTTTCAGTTGCAAGTCCATTCATCCAGTTCCCTCTGTACGTCAACAATTTCCTCACCCCATATTACAATGTCATCTGCGAAGATCATATGATTTGTGTCTTTATTCTGTTTTTGTAGGTTTTCCTTAACCTTTCTTTCTACCCATTCCATTATTATATTGAACAGCATTGGCGACAAAACACTCCCCTGCTTTAATCTTCTCTGGATTTCAAACCATCCAGTTGGCCCTTCTGTGGTTCTTACTCTACATCGGTTCACCCTATATATTTCTCTTATCTAGTTCACTATGTATGGATCCACTCCCAGTTCCTCTAGACTTTGTCATATGTATTTCCTGTTCACCATATCGTAAGCCTTTTTTATGTCGATGAACACCATATACACTTTCTTCCCAAATTCCCACTTCTTTTCCACCATCTGTCTTACTGAGAAAATCAAATCTATTGTGCTTCTCTCTGGCCGGAACCCATGTTATTCTTCCCCTAACAATCCCTCGCACTTAGTTTTCATTCTGTTCAGGAGAATTCTTTCAAACACTTTAGCGCATTGGCTCATCAAGGTGATTCCTCTATAATTCTTACACAGTCTCCTGTTCCCCTTCTTGAAGATCGGTGTACTATATAATGAATTTAAATACAAAATAAATAAAAGTGGTCCTAAGTTTGAACCTTGAGGAATTCCTGTTTTTAATTTATATGTTTTACCTAATTTTGAATTTAAATTAATTCTTATTTTTCTATTTTTTAAATAGTTTTTTAATAGTTCTATCATGCTGCCTTTTATTCCAATATGAAATAATTTTTCTATCAATGTCTTATGATTAATGCTATCAAATGCTTTTTCAAAATCAATAAAAATAATATATATATATATAATAACCGTTATTTACTGCACAATTTAAGATATTTTGGAAATCTTGAAAGAGTTTATCAGTAATTAAATTTTTTTGATATGCAAATTGTTCTTTTTTTAGTAATTTACATTTATACAGAAAGTTATATATTGAATTAGTTAAGCATGTTTAACCTTATTTATAAATACTTTTTAATTGAAAATAAATCAACTTACAATCCATTACGAATTAAATCATTTATTAATAAAATTGTCTTCCATCGATTGAAGCATTTAAGTGATCCTTGGTTAGGAATATCAAAAAAATAAAAACATTGCTATGGATTTTCTAATTGTTTCTCTACAAATAATATATGAAAAGTCAGTATACAACAAGCCCTTAGACATATTTTATTTAATGTTTTAGTTTTCTTAAATAAAGTCCAATGAAATGAAAAAGAAAAAAATCTTATAATTTAAATAATAATCTAGCACCTCATGTAAGATATTAAACTTTTCTCTTTCTTCATGTGACGTCAAAAATGGCGATCGAAAATGAAATAGTATTCGTAAATTTTCGCTATATTTAATATTGTTAATTAGGCTTATTCATATGAACATTATTTTTGATGCTAAACTTCTTCTTAACTTCTTTATTTATATTTTATTTTTAAAACTTAAAAAAATTCGTGCCTCTAATAAATAGTTATTCTATAATTACACGTAATGATAGAAATAGAGGAGAGGCAATGAGAGATTTGGGAATATTGGTAGATATAGATTTTTATAAACTCAGAAACAAAAAAATAAATCTAAAACATCTTACCAATATTCAAATGAATCAGCGATATTGATGCTCTAAGAATTTTATTTCTTTGCAAATGCTTTTAATTAAAAATCTAAAAGTATTATTCGAAGAGAGAACCTGATTATTGAAACTACATTCTTTTCAAATATTTTATGTATTTATTACCACAAAATAATTCTTAAACCAGTGATGCCCAACCTACGGCCCGCGGGCCATATCCGGCCCGCTCTTTAATTCCTGTTTTTTTTTTGGTTGTTGAATATGAGATTCCGTTTTTTTTTTTGGTTGTTGAATAGGAGATTCCGCCACATAGTGGCCTGCGAGATTCACAGCAAAGTCAATTTTGGCCCCCATATTACGAAAGATTGGGCACCACTGTGTTAAACGATATGCAGTAAAAAGAGATTTCGATTTGTCTCACAAGGTGTCACTGCACTCAATGAATGTTTGGGAAATCCCCAGTTCATATCAGCCAATAAGGAAATGCTATGGCTATCTTACTAGTAATTATTTTTATCTTAACTAGTCGGCTACCCGTCGCTTCGCTCCGGAAGCCTCGCTTATGTAACGGAAAACAACTTTTTATTTATTAAAAAAAACACACACACACACACAAATTACATCAAGGAAACTTAAAACTAAAATTTTTTAAAAGTTTTTTTTTTGTTTTTTAATTTAATTTTTGATGTCTATATTCTCTCAATCTACGACTGCTTTTAGATACAGCGTGTAAATCATATATCTACGATATATTTTTATTTTTTATAGAGATTAGAATGTACGCCTCGTGGTGTAACGGCTAAGACGTCTAACTTCTGAGTAGTATTCTATCTAATAGAAATAGTGCATCTTTCTTTCTTGACTCTCTTTTTATTTTTATTCCTATTGATACTTTTCAGTGGTTTTCGAGTTAGAAATAGTGATGGTTTTTGAGTTACAAATACTGATTTTTCAGTATTCTACCTAATAGAAATAGTGTTTCTTTCTTTCTTGACTCTTTTTTTATTCCAATTGATACTTTCAGTGGTTTCTGAGTTACAATAGTGTTCAGTATTCTACCTAATAGAAATACTGCTTCTTTCTTTTTTGAGTCTCTTTTTTATTCTAATTGTCACTTTTCAGTGGCTTTTGTGTTCCAAATATTGATGGTTTCTGAATTACAAATAGTGATTTTTCAGTATTCTACCTAATAGAAGTACTGCTTCTTTCTTTTTTGACACTCATTTTAATTGTAATTGTCACTTTTCTGTGACGTATGAGTTACAAATATTGATGGTTTTTGAATTACAAATAGTGATTTTTTCGGTATTCCACCTCAAAAAAAAAAAGAGTGCTTCTTTCTTTCTTGACTCTGTTTTCTTTACTCCAACATCTGCCGTGTACACGCACTTATTTTTCAATATCACATAGAATTTGGTTAAGTAAGAATATTTAAAATATTGCAACGTTTCGGCAATTATAGTTTTAATTGGCAGTTTCGAATTAAAAATAAACTGACGGATGGGAAATAAATAAACAATCTTGAGATTCAAAAAAAAAGGTTGAATACATTCCTTATTGATGGGGGAAGGGAAAAGAGATATAAGTAAAAAAAACAATATGAAGAGAGTTGTAGTCCTTATGGCCTAATGGATAAGACGTCTGACTTCGGATCAGAAGGTTGCAGGTTCGATTCCTGTCGCGGATGTTTCATTGTAAAAATTATTTCTATTTTCCATTCTAACAGAAAATTGCGCCGGACAGACACACAGACGGAGAAATAAAAGATTTTGTAATATAGATTAGGATGTTTTTAATCATTGATTTGACTTACTATTTTTATTAAATATTCTTTAGAACTTGATTCCGTTAACACATTTGTTTGAATAACTATGGATTAATATCTACAATAAAGAAATACTTACAAACACACAAATGTTCAATTAAAAATTTGTTATTTTTAAAATCTTAATAAAAATAATAAAATATATACAATACGAATAAAATTAAAAAAAAGGTTCTTAGACGTTTCAAAGGCACATGGTCTCTATCATCAGCAAGATCTTGGTCATGTGCCTTTGAAACGTCCAAGGACCTTTTTTTAAAATTTTATTCTTATTGTATATATTTTATTATTTTTATTAAGATTTTAAATACAAAATTTTTAATTGAACATTTGTGTGTTTGTAAGTATTTCTTTATTTCAAATATTTGATTTCACACGTAAAATATCTCAAAGATTAATATCTACAGAGAATTAATCACTTTCACATTTACAGTTTAAGTTCCGGGTTTTCAAGTCTGTTATTGGCTGTTGGATTCTAACTAATGTGTAATCAGGAAGTTCAAAAGAATTTGAATCCTACTTCTCTTCAAATGTTATTTCTGAAAGTTTCTGGTTTTCTTTTTTAAATCTTTAAAACAACAAAATCAAAAGCCTTTATTTATTTTTCAGTTCTCAGATCTATCGACTGAATAAAACAACATCAACTTCCCATTTTCTATAAAAAAAAATAAAAAAAATAAAAAAAAAAAAATATTTTAATCCTCATTAAATACTTAAATCCTATTAATTTTAATTGTATCAAACCACACTCAAAAGATTAACTAAAAGGATTAATTCCCATTGCTTAAGACAATAAGGAGCTATTAATGGAAAAAACTTATCGTTCTTCGAGTTTAACGTTTTTGTAGGGGAATTTTTGTCATGTTCTCGCTCTAATTTCTTAACCAGTTGAAAAGATGTCCATTGACCTCCTATTTATTGTGAATGTCAAGTTTCAATCCAACAGATCCAAAATTATTGAGAGTGTGGGGGAGGAGACACAGACAGATTGATTTCATAAGCCTATTGGAAAACAGACTAAAAAACACAAAATTTTACACACAGATTTCTACATGTAAAAAAACAAAGGTATGTTCGTTTTTTTATTCAGTTTCCGTTTCACATTTTGAAACTTGTTGCTTTCGGTTTCGATTGTTTTAGTTTTTCGAGTAAATTGTGATGGTTATAAAGAATTATTGTCTAAATCTGTTTGGGTAATAAATCCATGCAGAATATTCTAGATTTAAAAATTTTAAGTCAATTCACATCAAATTAATCAAAGAAGTTTAATGATTATATATCCTAATTTCTATGAAAATATTGGGAAAAAAATAATAAAAAAAAACTACCTAATACAATTATTTCCAATTTTGAAATCGAGAAATCCATAGTTCATGAGCCTTTAGTAGCAAATTTAACCTTATAATTTTTTTCAAATTAAAACTAAAACGGTTATTAAATCATCTTATAAATAAAATCTCACAATTAAAGTGAAATCACTGATGATTTCTGTGATTTCATTTTTGTTTTGAAAATTAGAAAGCGGACATACAGCATATTACAGGATGAAGGATACCAGCATTTGACCATGAATCATAATATCCGGCTAGACTTGCGTTTACGGCTCACATTGTGCTTCGGTGCGGATCGCGCGGAGCGATACACCACCCTCGTACGGCCTTCCAAACAACTTTCATGCTAATGAGGTCCGTAGGATCGAATCGTTTACTACAATTACCTGTAGGTTAGGTTAGATTAGGTCTGCTCAGCTGCAGGATATATGTATTGGTAAATTTCCTAATAATTTTCAACCTTTCAAACCTGTCCGCCATCTTGAATATAGTCCTAAAACAGACAGGTGAACCGGAATCGCAAATTTAACCAAATATCCATTAGAAAGATCCTATTACTGCAGCTGAAATTAATATCATTGAAACCGCATATCCCGGATCGAAGTTAAGCCTAACCATCGACGTGCGTTACATGTAGGGGCCGTGAGTCTGCCTGATACCGTTGCTGGCCACCGCATGTTATCACCAATTTCATCCTGAGCAACTAACCACCAAATTCTATTCCTACAAGGGTCATGTTGATGTTTGACAACTTTATCGATAAGCCTAACAAGTCACATACGGTAAGCCTAAATGTTTGTTTTTGACCGTAATAACGAATACTGTAGTAATCAATCGGAGGTTTCGTAATTATTCAGCGCTTTTTTCTTATTTACTGCTGATGGCCCCTTTTAACAAGAATCGATTTCCCTGTATTTATTTGAGATCGTTCTCCGGAAGTTGACACATCAAACGTTAACTTCCGCTTCCGGTTTCTGAAAATAGTTCCGAAACAGCCATGTTTCCCAATGCAGAGAAAAAAAAACAAAAAAACCCCGTACCGTTAATTGGATTTTTACCGAGAATAATTTAGAATCCAAGTCATATATTCATGATATAGTAATTCAAGGAAACCAAAACATTTACTAATATTAAGATTTATAGGAAGTTTTTCCGTCGCTAGGAGACGACTAGAGGCCTCATAGCAATGAGCGATTCTAAGACAATTTGAGAGGCAATATTGTTTTATCAACTAGGGATTTAAAGGTATATTTTTCAGGGTCATCAAGAGGATAAATGATGCAGTTATTAATATCTGGAGAGTTGTAAGTTACAATTTTTATTATTAATTATTTCCCGTTTTACGAAAGGATTGAATGTATACCAAAGATGAAGACACGTTGATTACATTATATTTAATACATAGTTATTAAACAAGGAACATGTAAGTTAAAGACTGTCACAAGTTCAAGTTTAGCGAATCGAAACTTAATTCTCAAGAACGTTTATGCATGTTAAGTGATAAGTCATCACGAACTCTTAGTGATATCGTAATTATTGACAATTCATACGACGGTAAAAGTCTAGATAACGGCACCCGCTGTTGGTGTAATTTTTTTCGCGTCATCAAATATGGCGGTTTTGGAACTACTTTCCGAAACCGGAAGCGGAAGTTGACGTAGGATGTTTGAACTTCCGGTGAAGGAAAGGCTAGGGAATAAATGAAACGCCGTCTTGCTAGAAGGGGCCACCCCTAATAACCATTGAATCTCACAATTTTAAAGTGTAAAAATTATTAAATATTTGCTTACCTTATGTGATGGGATCGCTTACTTGTGGCGGATAAACTTCGATGATGCCATTAACGAAATCGGCAAACACCAACTAGAACCATCTTGCACATCTTTTCTTTCAACCAACGCCATGCTTTTCCCACACTTTCGACACATATTGTTTCGCAATTAATCCCACATTCATACAAAAATCAATTTATTTTATAAATAAATATGACACCATAAAATGTAATATATTGTAACAGTTGAAATATAAATATTTTTAGAAATCGTTTGTTTGTATTTATCTGAATTTTATTCATTTTAATCTTTACCGTTATTTATTTTAAATCTATTTCCTAATTACTGATGACAAGTCTCCGATTGTAATTGGGAATTCAAAGAATTGAATTTTAACCGAGATTATTAAGGAATTCTGGAAATGGATTCTGTAGAATTAATTCAAGGATTGGACCTATCAGATTCATCCTAGATACTATTACTTCTTCTTTTTCATTTAATAACAAAACAATAAATATTAAAATATATAACAGACTATACATTATCTTATTATTAAGATATTAGCATATTTTTAAACATATAACTTCAGTGAATATGTTTTGAACAACACTTTAATCTTAATAATATAGTCTTTAAAAATACAGGTTTTGTTAATATTTACTTATATTTATTTAATAAATAGACTATTTTATTTAACGGCATTATTTTTTAAAAATTTTAATATATTGTGCTAAGTAATTGTCTTTTTCAATGGCTAAGATCAATCCATTCATTTTTTAAACGAATCTAATCCATATGATATGTCGTGAAGTCTAAACAATAACTGAAGTTCTTCTGCAATTTATAGAAGCAGAACTTCGTATGAAGTGACATCTTTAGAAACATCTAAAAGGAATCAATTCCTCTTGAAATATTTCTGATCTGATTTTTGATTTGTATTTTTTTGCACAAAAATCCCTGAAATCAATTCCTTAAACGCATTGAAGTGTTAGCTGTCATCGACTCTACTACGACTGTATTGGCTTTGATTCATTTTTCAAGTCTAGTAACAGCCGGGATTTATTTATGAAATCTTTTGTATACATAAATTAGATAAATCAGGGGCTTCGTTAGGTTTTTGGAATGAAAAGAAAATATTTGTTGGGTCATTAAGAGATGGAAGAAGAATGGTATTAAAAACTTAAGCAAATGAAAAAAAAAACAACGTAATTCTTCTGAATTTATTTAATAAATAAATATGACACCATAAAATGTAATCTATTATAACAGTTAAATTATAAATATTTTTAGAAATCGTTTGTTTGTATTTATCTGAATTTTATTCATTTTAATCTTTACCGTTATTTATTTTAAATCTATTTCCTAATTACTGATGTTCTGTTTAGTTTTAAATTCTTTTCCGTTTAATTAGTTAATTAATTTAAATTCATTATGTTCTTATCCAATCACTACATATATATATATATATATTTTTAATTACTTATCCAATGAAATTCAACTTTGTAAAATCTATAAAAACCAATGTTTTCTATTTAATAAATCAATTCATTTCAGCTCCAATCTTGACTCGTTGTTTCTTTGCTCCTAAAAATCTCTCCAACAAACACCATTATAATATGTTATTATTCTAAAAAAAAAATTGCTTCGAATATTATTTGCTCCTCTTGGTTAATATCAAAATGAAAGATAACTCGATTATTGTTATGATTTTGGAAAGAAATAAACAGGATTCTTGTTAGCAAACCTTTTTATTTGAAATGGAGTGAAGACAATCAATGCCACAATTGCCAAAATTAATGCTAGTTATTTAATTTTCAATTATTTTTAACCTTAATATTTTTAAATTTACAGTAATACAAAACATAAAAAATACATTAAGCTGAATTATTTGCTAATTTAGAACAAAACTTCTCTCTAAATTAAAACTGAAATAAGAATTTAATTATTATTTATTAAAAAATCCCAAATTAATATTAATTTCCGTCGTACAACAAAAAATATGAACATTTGACGAAAAGGAAAATATTTACAAAGAAAATTATTACAGTCGGACCTCTATTTAATGAACCTCTATTTTGCGAACTTTTCTTTGGAACCAAGAACATTTTGCTAATTTCTTCGTAAAATAACCTCCAAATAGCGAAGTGCATTTTCTATTTAACGAAATTTTCGTGATATCTATTTTTTTCTCTCCTTGAAATGTTTTTATTATTAATATTCCCTTAGAGGAAATGAAAGAAATGTGGATACAGCTGAGGGAAACAGAAGAAATTAACGATAATGTGCTGATTGATGATTATCTTTCACTTGATTTTGAGGCCTCGGAAACACTAACTGAATCGGATATTTTGGACGGTGTGAAAAATAAAAACAATACAGTTATGAATTGCGATGAAGATGAAGATGATGAAAATGAAAATGATCATGATGTAAAAATCAAAAAATCTTCATAGGATGAAATGCTAAAATCATTTAAAACAAACCAACGCGGATTACAATTTGAAGAAAATACTGAAGGGGTTTTTGGTGCATTGTAAAGATGCGAGATATACTATGAGCGAAAACACTTTTTCAAATAAAAACGAAATTAACAGACTTTATTAGTAAAATTTAAGTTCCCATGTGGTAATGTATGCTTTATGTCATTAAAATCATTACTTTTTTTAATAATATTTATTGTTTATGTATTTTAAATCTGCTTTATATAGTTTAAAGTAATTTTAAAAGGTGAATCTCTATTTAACGAATTTTCCATATACCGGTAACGAACTTTTTTTCGGGATTTAGCGACTTCGTTAAATAGAGGTCCGACTGTACTTCAAAGATAATAAGGAAAATTAGGACTTTTTAACAGTTAAGAATTTGAAAAGTAACATTAGAATTTAAAATGCACTACAAGAAATTTACAACGGAAAGAAATTTACAAAGAATATTTCTTCTTCAAAGATAATTATTTCTTTAAATAAGGGAAATTAGGACTTTTAACAAAGAAAATTAGGACTTTCAAGTAATAATAGTTCGTGTTTCATGAGTTATTGTATCACGAGACGTGCCATATATTGTAATTATTATTTTCAAATTCGAGGATGTTAGTTTAATTTTAGTTTTAATTTGGGAAGAGAAAAAGTGTTTTCTTTCCCGATGATGTGATGTAAAACGCTCGAAAGGGGCTGTCCATTAATTACGTGAGGTGTTTTTTCAAAAATTTGGACCCCCCCTCCCCCTTGGTGAGATTTCAAAAATTTTAACAACCAAAAAAAAAAAAAAAAAAAAAAAAAAAAAAAAAAAAAAAAAAAAAAAAGGAAATCTTGCTTTAACAACCAAAAAAAAGGAAATCTTGCTACAATATATATTTTCTCATATTCATTGTTTTTCTCTTTACCATTAGATCTTACAAAAAAAGAAAGGTGTAACAAAAGAAACACATTTATGGTATCCCTTTATTTCGGTTTCAATAATTATAATCACAGGGAATATAATGTAATGAAGAATATATTTTTTGATTGTCAGTGTAGTTCAAAATGTACAGTAGAGCCCCGATTATCCGCGGAATTGGGTGGCAAGGGCTTCGCGGATAATCCGAAAAAAGACTAAAAATGAGGTGCAAAACACGAAAAAAAATATTTCACCATTAAAAACTACGTTTTATTGTACAAAAAACATAATATGTAAAACTTTTAAAATATGTACAGTACAGCAGAAACCTTTCTGCAGAGCAAGAGCCTGCCACACAAATTGCGAGAAGGCCTATAGGACCACGATGCACAATAAAACTGTCAGTAATTTTCGACCTTCGCACTGTAGGGCCTATTGTATTTTTCCTGTTGTTGGCTTGGATTAAAATTGGTGTTTTTGAGGTTCGTAATTAAAAAAAGTTTTCGCGGCACTCGCGGATAATCGGGGCTCTACTGTATTTCCTGTCCACTTAACCAACGATGTCCATATTTTTAATTATAAATGGCCATTGTTTATAAATTTTTATTTGTCGGATTATTAAATTCATTAAATGAATAAACTCGATTTACAATAATCTCGTATGCTGATTTAGCAACATATCTTTTCCGTAGATGATAGGAGAGTAACGGTACATACATTTTCGTGCTTAATATTCTTTCAGCATTTATGTGAATGATAAAAATGGACTAAAGTTATGTATTACAGTC
>JAFIDM010014012.1:2275869-2298542 GCA_023159025.1 Thereuonema tuberculata
TATATATATATATATATATATATATATATATTACAATTACATATAATCGTGTATTTGAACATTATGAACATCAGACCACAGGTCGGTGTATGAGCATGTTTATTTGTTCATATATAGTTGTTTATAGATCTGCATCCAAATATATATAAACATCACCAATCTTATTAATAATAATAATTTAAATAGCAACTCTGTGGCCTTTGATATCTCAATTGATGATGTCATCAATGCTTTCAAACTTCATAAACCTAAAAAAAGGTGTGGGTCCAGACCTCATTCCTCTCTGAAAGACTGCAGTCACCTAATTATACTTCCGCTTCTATTTTCTCGATATCTTTTATGTTGAATACTTTCCCTTTCTTATGGAAACTCTCGAAATTACTCCTCTGTTTAAAAAATGGCGATAGATCTCAACTGACCAAATTATAGGCCTATCGCAATTCTTTCAGCACCTGCTAAACTATTTGAGATAATCTTACATAAACAATTGTATCAAATGACAGGCCCTTATTACTGACACATGACATGGATTCCTGCCAAAGAGTTTAACGGTCACGAATTTAGTAAATTTCACACAATCTATCTCTAATTCTTTTGATAATAAGAAGCAAGTTGATGTTCTCTATACAGATTTCGAAAATGCATTTGATAAAGTCGATCATCAACTGCTCCTTAATAAACTCTCATGTTTTTGGTTTGTATCAAAATACAATTCAATTTAAATTCAATTCTAAGTAATTCAAAACCAAATCTAAGTAATTAATCCAATGAACAAGCACAAATAAAAAGATAAAAATTAATAAAATAACATTATCACGTATGCGCACGTGGTAATGTTATTTTATTAATTTTTAACTTTTTATTTGTGCTTGTTCATTGGATTAATTACTTACAATTCAATTTCTTTACTCTTAGATTGCTGAAAGAAAACAATTGGTGTACTACTATGGTAAAAGAAATCCTTCGATTTTATTATCAACTCTGGAGTACCTCAAGGCTCCAAACTTGGGCCCCTTATCTTCATTCTTTTCTTTAATGACCAGGGCTAGGATTCTGATGACATGTCATCTTTTAAATGGTTCACCTCAGACATTGCTAACTTATATACAAATCCTGTTCATGGCCCCCACATTACAGAAATGCATATTTATTAAGTCACTTTTTCGACATTTTTCTAAGTATTTTATTTTTAGGTCATTTTCTCGCTTTTCGCGTCATTTTATGGAATTTATTAGAATATTTTATACGTTTTGAGTTATCTCACATTCTTAGTAGTTTATGATGCATTTTTTGTGTATGGTAATGGATATTAACGGAACTGGAAATTGAGGATGAATACGAAGACGAGAATCTTCACAACTTTATTCAACCCTTATTTCATGGAATTTCCACATTCCAGATGACACACCAAATTATGTGAGTTTCATTCAAATTTTTAGGTCATTTTTTTAAGTTTTCAGGTCATTTTATAGATCATTTTTTAAACATTTTTAGGTCATCAAAATCCGGGCCCTGTTAATGATATTCTCTCTGTCCTGCGGAATACGCACTGTTTAATATATGCTGATGATTGCAAAATCTGTAAAGAGATCTCTAATGAATAAGACTGCATCTCTGTTCAGAAAGATATGGTAAGTTTATATAATTGGTCTATAAATAATAAACTTTATTTCAACATTCCTAATTGTTCAATTATTTCTTATAGAACAAAGAAAAGACTGTTTAATTAAAATTATACTCTAAATTTCATTACATTAACCAAGAAAACAGAGATTAAACACCCCTGGATTATTTCTTTACGTATAATCTTTCATTTAATTATCATTTCGAATAGTTAATAAATAAAGCCAATAAACCATTTGTCTTCGTAATTCGTCAAGTAAGTATCAAGTAAGTATCTTTCGCAATACGTATTTCTATAGTAATCTTACTTTCACTAACCGAATGCCTTTGTCCGCTCGAATCTCGAATATGCTTCAATTGTGTGGTCTCCATATCAACAATACTCTATCAAAATAATTGATAAAGGTCGAAAAGATTTCTTAAGTATCTATTTTTCAACATTTTTTTTAAATATCCTGCTTTATCATCCTATTAATAGGAAAAAGTTGTACGATATTTGTAAATTTGTAATTTGAATTAACCAATCACAGTGCAGCGTTGGAACACGTCAGGTATGACGTCACATTTACGTTTAAAGATGGCGTCTCTACTATTTTCTCCACTTCACAATAGATCGCGATTATACAATTATCAGCTTATTGAGATTTTCTTTTCCACAGAAATGAAGTTTACACTGAAATGCATGAAGTTCATGCGTCAAAATTTATCAGAGAGTTTGTAAAACCTCGGTTTTTACATAATTTCGGTTGTATAGCCACTCTCTCTCTCTACTCAACAATTAGGAGACAATGATGAAACACGTGCCGTCATTGTTGTCATTGTCCAGACAGGATTATTGGTATTGGCTGTTGGACATTCGTTTATTGTTGTTGTTGAAACTGGTAAATCAATTTTTTATTTTCTTTTATTTTAACAAAATTTGACTTAGTGATTCAAATTATATGTGGGCTGTTGCGGAAGTCATTGCTTTTAAATAATGAGCGTAGAACATCGTTTTCAATCTTGTGTTTTTCAAAAATTTCAGGATATTTCAAAAATGTGGCATTTGTTTTACTTCCGTTAATATTGCCTCAATTTCGACGAGCCTATTCTTTTAGGGCAGCAGGTTACCATTATGTTTCATAATGAGAAACCGCACCGCTGCAGCGCGCTGGCTACTATGAAAGTAGTAAATCACTATTTTTTTTATTTTAACAATATTATAATAGTAACAATAAACCGATATTCAAATTACATATGGGCTGTTGTGGAAGTCATGGCTTCTAAAAAAATTAGCTTAGAACATCTTTTTCAATCTTGTGTTTTTCAAAAATGTGGAATTTGTTTTACTTCCGTGAATATTTCACGGTCTCAACTAGTTAGTTATGATTCTTTCACCTTGTTTTAAAAAGGCGTAGCATAGTCGAAGTGCCTTAATGAGCTTTTTAATAGTGAATTCCATAATTCTATGTTACCAGCTCAAATGAATTTCAATATAACTATCACACGGAATCGAAATAGATTCCTTTTCTATCCTCTATGCTCTAACAGAATAACTCGCCTGTTGTTAGAATGAATACAATCATCAGTGTCATAATCTTTTTTAATATGAATCTTACGTCTTTCAAATTAGTTAATGTTTAATGTCATTTTATTACTACGGAAGACTCTCCCGTGTTTTACTGTAACCTGCCTGCCTAACCTCCGCCCACAAGGCATTCTTTAAATTGTTTGTCTATAATTGTTTTCATTTACTTTATTAGCCTCTTTTATTGTTTACCTTTATTCCCTAATTTATTGTAGGCCTACAGTAAAAAAAAATAATATGGAAACAGGAGAGGTCCGCGGATAAGCCGCCCGCGGATAATCGGGAGTTTACTGTATTTTTTTTAAGTCTTCTTGCGTATCATTATTCTTATTTCTTTTTGCGTATTTTATACACACTTAGTATATCTGTTATACTCGGTTAATTTTCTTTTTTATGATATTTTCTACCTGTATTTGTATATTTGTATGTACAATGTTTATTTCCATATATTTTAGTTTAGCTTTTTCTTTTTAGAGATACTGTAACTGGGTATATTCCCGTTGTATCTTTCGTACAAAAACATAAATAACATAAAATATTATTTACCAAAGAGTGTCTCCCCCCCCCCCCTCAAAATCGCCAGCCCATGTCAACTGGGTCCCCTCTGCACGGGCCTGATCACAGTCAGTTAATGTTTAAGAAGTTTATTTATTACAACATGTAAGAAAAAAATGAATAAAAATAAATTCTTTGGTTTAAGACTCAGAGGGAAGTCTTGAAATAATTTTGTGAAAATAATTTTATGCAAGGTATTTTAAAGTAAATTTTAAGGTAATTTTAAACTTGTATTTATTGTGAGCGGCAAGTTGTTACTGATGTTAATCTAAGGCAAGCAGGGTCGTTCAGATATATCATCATAGTTGATATTTGAAACATATTTAATTCAGAAGAAGATAAAGGTACAATTTATGATGATTTCTAGTCATTTCTAGAGGTCCAGTAATTGGTACATGGTTTTTAAAAGTTTCAATCATCATTGGAATCATTCTGTATAAAAGGTAAAGCTTTTTCAAAACATTAATACAGTAAAACCTCGTTAAGTCGTCACCCGAATAAGTCATCACTCCGTTTAAGTCGTCGTTTTCCTTTGGTCCCGACAAGGTCTCACACACAATGTAAAATAACCCTCCTTTACCCGTCACCAAATTTAATTCTACGCCGGATAACTCGTCACCCTCAAGAATGGACAAAAGCATCTTTCTTCTCCATTTTGCATGCCATCGTGTTGTCTTTTCAGCCCCGCCCCTTCACTTTAAGCCAAGCCTTTACGGAGAATTTTCGACCACGCCTGTCACTTCATTCCTTTCCTACCCCTTCGGGGGATTTGGGTTCTTGTAATCGCACTGCTAATCATTCAAAGAACACTTCTCGCTGCGACTTTGTCGAGTGTGGACATTTTAATTGACCGCTCCTGAGTGTGACTTCATTTCACAGCGAGTAGGCCCCGCTATAAGGGCTATTCAACAGCAATTCATGAAAATACTGTATTTAAGTGTTTTGTTTTTTTTTTCAAAAATGCCCACTCCGCCTAAGTCGTCACTCCGCTTAAGTCGTCAAAAATGTTTGGTCCCTTGAGTGACTACTTAACGAGGTTTTACTGTATTTATGTTTTCTAGTTGTGTCAGTCTTAACTTTGTTATTGATGAATAATTTGATGTACATTACTATGGAAAACAGCTACACTGCGCTAATTATAGAACGCCAACTTTTAACATTTTTTTTTATCAAAAAAACGCTTTATTTAGACTTTCATTTGCTTGTAAAAAATTTTCATATTTTTTTAAAAAGAACCCACAATTGTTTAAACAGGGCTAACGGACACATCTTAAATTTTTATTATTAGAATTACAAACTTGTAATTTGTACCGTTATATTCAGCGCAGAAAGTTACATTAAGATACCAATTTTTATTAATTACCGTCAATAACTTTTATCATAAAGTAAAAAAACTCTGTGAAAATCATACTGCGAAGAACAAAAATATCGGAACTTAAAAAAAATTGTAACTTCTGTAAACAAAAATTAAATATTGGTTTCCCATTCGGTGTCTGTACATAGAAAAAAAAATTATCCTTCCGATCTGAGATGGGGTAGTGGAATACGGTCTTCCAATTGGGTGATTTGGCTTTGAATGACCAGCAGGGAATAAAGATATCATCCATAAACGATCCATTTGTACGGAGCTGTGATGCAATGTTTAAAGGATCTGATTGAAATGAACAACATTTAACAGGAAAATAACAGCGATTTTTTTTTTTAACTTAAATGAATAATAATACTATAAGTTCATTAACTATTTTCCTAAAGAAATAACAAATAAAAATAATAGTAATATTACTTACTGTTGTAAAAACTTGTAATTAAACCTAAGAACTGTATTAAATCGTTTAAAATTCATTCATAAGGATTTCAGTTAATGAAAGGTCACTTGAACTTAAAAGAAAGATGTTGTTCAGATTTCAGACGAGGTAATGTGAGACGGAACTGAAGAAAGAGAAAAGTAGAAAAAGGAAATGGAAATAGACGGAAATGGAAGAAGGAAATAAATTCTTTTTGTTAATTAAAATTATTTGAAATGTTTTATTCTAAGAAATAATATTGAAAAATTCTTATTTGATTACTTTACAAATTGAGGTCAATACACGAGACTAGTCTAAAATTATATTTAAAAATTCTGAAATACAACGAGCGACAACATTATTTCTATTTTACCATTTTTAACTATAAAATTATTGACTATAAAATAGTTTAAAATTACTCATGTGTATTTGCTTTAATTTGAAAATTGAACGATGTTAAATGATTTCAATATTCTTATTTGATTATTTATCATTGTTTTAGGTAAAAAACAGATCAGTGGATTGGGAATGTCAGAAGAAGAAGAAGAAAGATGTTCCTCACAAATCTCACATCGTTTCTTTTTATTCTTCTTATAATATTAAGAAGAGGTAGCTCCGTAATTGAAGAAGCGGATGAATTGAAAGACTGTTTAATTACATCTTCAGAAAATAAAACATTTGTAAATTGTAAAGTAATGATAAAATCCCAAAAAGAAATTATCCTTTTGAATCCTGAAGAAGAAGTTTTAGATGAAAAACGGTTATTGTTAGATTTGAAGTTTAGTGTTTTGAGTAAAATCGAAGCAAATTCGTCATTGGATCAAAACACTTCGACTTCCAATCGATTCCGTCTTTTGATTCAATCTATAACGCTAAGAAAAGTGAAAAGTGCAGATGTTCCTAACGTTTACAAAACTAAAATCAAACCAGTTTACAGTTTTCTTCTCAAAATAAACACTCTAAAGATCCAATTGAGTTTTAATCATTCTGTGCCTTTGGGACACCTGCTCTGTAATGCATCCGATCTGAGCCACTGCAGAGGAACAGTTCGGCTGGATTCCCACTTTTTCAATTCTACTAAATTTGGAGAAGAAATAGTTCAAGGAGAAAAGTGGATCCTTGGTTCTCTTGGTTCTTCTTATCTCATAAAATGGAAAGGAAGAACAGAATATCTACAGATCGAAATCAACGACGCAGCGGAGCACGATTTCTACCAAACAGTGTTGGAACCTTGGACACGAGCAATTTATCCATTGGAATCCTTGTCATTCGCCAACAGTAAACTGCATAAAATTAAAACAGAATTTCAAATGCCAAAATTGAGCCAATTACACCATTTGGATTTGTCCAATTGTACTTTGACTGAGAATCAACTGCAGCTCAATTCCTTTTTACAAACGCCAGACATCTCTCATCTCGATCTCAGTGCAAACAAACTGAAAACAATTCCTAATTCACTTTTACATTTAAATAACCTCCGAGTTCTTCATTTACAAAGAAACACATTCACTGATCCGTTTTTCAATCTTTCTAATTTAGTAAAACCTTCTTTTAGGAATTTGGAAGAACTGAATTTAAATGCTTTACCATTATTGGAGGACGATTTAATACATTTACAGAAGTTGGATCAGCTCAAGATTCTTTTGCTTCAAAACTGTTTTCTAAGCCATTTACCAAAACCACTGACCTTTCCCTACAGTCTTTTGATGATTGACTTGTCTTTTAATAACTTAATTACTTTCTCAACAGAAAATTTTCAGAATTCTGGTAAAATCGAGATGTTAGATTTGTCTCATAATACACTGACATTGAATAAACATGGTAAGGAATTAATCCATCTGAAAAACGCAGTTCATCTTAAGTTATCTGGGAATGAAATTTCTCATTTACCATTCAAGTTACTTAATCATTTGCCGAAGTTATTGGTACTAGAACTAAGAAGGAATAAAATTCAATCTTGGTCTAAACAGCTACTTAGTATAACCAACATTTCCAGAAGCTTAGATTTATCTGAAAATAGAATTACTGAAATAACAAAATCCATGACCCAAGATTTTGAGTCCCTTAAAGAAGTTCGTCTCGCAGAGAATCCTTTTGATTGTGGATCTTGCGAATTAGATTCGTTCCAATCTTGGACACAAAACACGAGTGTGATTCTACCGGACTTATTACATTACAGTTGCCAATTTCCTTTGTCAATGGTTGACTTTCCTGTTCTGAATGCCACACTTAATGCCAGTTGTCTTCCTCATTTCATCAATCTGTGGCTTGTGGTCGCCCTTCCTATTTTCCTTGTATTCAGTCTACTGTTTTTAATCATTGGTGTTGTTTACAAATACCAGGACAGTTTACATATGTTTGGTTTTTCACTTTTCCAATACTTCTGCCAAAAAGATAAACAAGAAAACCCAAAACTATTCGATGCTTTCATCTCTTATTCCAGTAAAGACGAAAAGTGGGTCAAAGAATTCACTGACGAATTAGAGAAGACTCCTCCTTTCTACAACTTGTGTCTTCATAATCGCAATTTCGTAATCGGAGCTCCTGTTCAGCATCAGATCATTGACAGCATCGAATGCAGTAGGAGGCTACTGTTCGTGTTGTCAAAATCGTTCATCGACAGTCAGTGGTGTGGGTGGGAATTGAAAATGGCCCAACATCAACTATTTGAGACAGGAAAATCAAATATTATCCTAATCCAAATAGAAGATCTCAATGAGAAACGATTGCCAAAATCTCTTCAGCATTTGATAAAAACTCGCCAATTACTTCTGTGGCCAAATCGAGAAGGAAGGAGGCCTTTGTTTTATGCTAAACTGCGCTCTTATCTGGGGAGTTCAGAGACGGCAGAAGGTGTCAGATTACAGCAATTAGCTTAGATAATGTAATGAACGAACAATAATAATGCTATCTGTTGATATTATAACAATAAAAGATATAAAATAATATTTGGTCTTAGGAGAATTATATTATCATTAAAGTAGACAAATCACGCAGAGCCCTCATATGTTTTCAACATCATTTAATTGATCACCAATAAATTCCAACTGAATACACAAATCTGTTTTTAAATACTTGAATAAATAAACAGTTCATTTCTATCTGTTTCTTCTATTCGTTCAATTATATTACCCAGTTCCTTAACTTCCTTTTAACGTATAGAATCTTGTAATCGTGTCCTATCTCTAATAGTTCCCACTTATATTTCACTTCTATACTTTATAGAAGTACTATTTAAATCAATTAAGTTTCTAACATATATTCAAAGTTCATTTAACAAAGTTCTAACACTTTCCTTTCTTCTTATATTTATGATTACATTCAGGAATCAGTCCTTCTGATTTCGCTAAATAAATATTATCACATAGCACACTGTTCCTCAAAATTACTGGGTAAATTACTTTGTAACCACTATTTAGTTATCTTGTATTCAATTCTGAAATATGAAGATAAATCGTTTTTTTCAAAATTCTGAAATTCTTTTCAACTATTTCTTTGTATAAAGTTATTAAGTGATGAAACTATCTAAACACACTATTAAAGTAATAGATATTAGATATCTTATTAATATCCTTCTTTAGTTATATTGAAGTAGCGTCTTACACACAATGACATATTATTTATCATTCGACGATAATGTTCCATTTTCTTCCAGCGTCTTTGCCGAATAAATAAAGTAAAATGATTACTCACAGTTGATGTGCGTCCTACCAAAGTTCATCTGGAACTTCTTATCTTGAAGATCTACGATGCGGCACTTCATTCCTGTTCTGGGACGTTCCTTTGGGCTCCGCTATTCCACGTTGAACTTGCATCCTTGATCCCGTGGATCATGTTTCTTTATGCCTATTACCACTTGGTTATGATGGACGTATTTGGTCAATCGTTCGATTCCATGTTACGCCTTTAATAATTCACCTCAGCAAATTATTAAAAAATATATAAAAAAATATCATTACTATTTTTTTAACCCTAAGCTTCATTCTATATGTCAGAATGAAAAGGAACAACTCACTAACTAACTCGAGTTAACCATAGTTTATCATCACTCCTTAATAATTTAACCGTTAATGCGTCCAAGCACCAAAATTTCTCTTTATTCTTGCAAATAATGTTTTATTATTAATAGTAAGATGCTCTTTCTGCCTCTTGCCAGCTGTCGTTGTTGCAACAATGGTTGTCATTATTCGTAAATAACCATCTTTTACAATTGTTCTTCATATGCTTCCCTCTCACAACATAAACATTACATCAAAAAAAATAATACAAGTTTCTTAATTTCAAATTTCTATCTTTCAGTTTGATTTTAAATATTACTTATTATTTCAGAATCAAAAACTACAAAAAGATAATTTTCATTATCGTAACATTGATTAGTAAACTGAGATTGTATATTAATGTATATTCATAAGATTCTATTTAAATTTGATCTTATCTTTTTTTCCTGAATTTTGTTCCTTGTTTTTAATGTTAACTAGATTTTCATCTTGTATAGAATCAATTATATCTTATTTGTATGCATTTTATCTCTTTTTATTTGAAATTGTCTTGTGTTTATTTTTGAAATTCTATTTATCTCTTTACTGTAAGTGATTTTTTTTCATTACAGATATTTCATAATTTGAAATTCATTCCACTTGAAATTGTTTCATCTTTCAATGATAGGTTTTTTGTTTCATTCAATTATCAATTCCTCGACTTAAATCTTTCCTTTCTTATTCTTTTTCTGCTGCTGAAGCATAAAAATTCTCTGAACTCCACTATGCGATTACGAGCAGCTGAGATTTCCTGCACTTGCTGTGTTATTCAACTCCGAGACTTGATGTTTCGATTTCTAGTGCTCATCAGGATTGCATTGACGATGGTAACGTTACAAATGTCAGTCCGTTCTTCGGTTGAATAGTTTTGCTGTTTTTCTTTAACTGTTTTCTGTTGATTTCACTTTTAAATAGACTCTAAGGATTAAAGACGAACTTTGTTTCTGCCTAGTGTTTGCCACATTTCAGATTTTATGCAAATTTTTAATATAAGTTTAATGATTTTTCTTAGTCAAAATATAAACGCAGTGGAACAATGTTTAAAATCTTCTATTGGGCTTTAAAATAAATCTTTTTTTTTTTACTCTTCATTTGTATAAATTATATTTTATAAAATCAATTATATTTTTTATTTATTTATTTGAATCTACGTTTGAATTACATTAGAGTGCCGTTAGAAGCTCAAGACTCCTATCAACAGGTGCTACAGTTATATTTATTAGATATATTTACATCTAAATGAATGAAACAAAATTTAAGATACAAAATTTAATTAAACATTTCATTAAATTGAAGTACGTATTTTCTTCACATTTTATTTCCAATCTTCTTTAATTCAGGGATTTTGAGTGATTTTTTTTTTTTTTTTTTGAGTTTTTTTAATTTTCCTTCTTTTATTTCTCTTCATCTAAACAGTCTCATTATCAAGCGTCGTAAGGAGACGAAATCGAAACTCAACTGTATTTTAAAAAGTTTCGTTATTAAAGCGCTTTAGAAATGAGAAGTTTTAGTTAAAGCATTTGAAAAAAGGATTGGCTTTTTAGTTTTTTTATATTGATTTTTAATTCAATAATCTTGTCTTATTTTAAATATAACCAAAATAAATCTCATGTTTTCCCTTTTTGCTTTCTTAACTAGAAAATGATATTTTTGTCAATGAAAAGTATTTTGATAGATCGTCGTATCGAGACAAAATCGAAACTATAGACAATACTTTCGGTTTCAGAATAATCTGTATTGATAGCTATCAGGTTGGGCCCAACCTTTGTAAGTGCTTTCAATGTGAGTCGGAATAGAAAACTGAAGTTATAAATCCGTCTGACAAGTCACTCAAAAACTATGTACATCCCTCGTTAAAGAAAAATGCTGTTTATTTTGGTACAATAGAGATAGTTTATTTTGGTACAAAAGAAATAGAGAGGAAAAATTGGCAAAATATCTTTTTGATGGAACGCAGAAATTGCATTAGCCTCAGTGTAAAGAAGACACCTTTCTTTGATTACTGCTTTGGTTTTCTTATTTTATTTTTATTTTTTGAAACCAGTAGATGAGGAACTAACACAGAAATATGTGAACGAACAACTCTTTTGCGAAAGATAAAATTTACATGTTTTATATATATATTAACATTTTAGGCTCTTAAAATGTGAGTATTTGAAAGATGGTAGTACTAACTACAATTTCTCTCATAGCCGGATCCAGGGCGGGGAGGCTAAATTCACCTTCCCCCCCCCCCCCTTTAGCTGTTAATATAGATTGGATAAACTGGGGTATCCAAAGGCTGCTGCCTGATAGACATTAATGATGAAGAATTTAATTGCTAATAAAAAGCTAGCTATTAGCGTGAGCTTCAGACTCACATTCAGCCCTTCAGGAAAGTTAGCCTCCCTCCCCCCCCCCTTAAAAAATCCTGGATCCGCCCGTGGTTTATCTTATACTTCACTGTAAAGTATTACTGGATTGTAAAGAGTATAATAAAAAAAATTATATACATTATATTTTCAGATGTATGCTTACACTTTAGTAATAGGTTTCAATAGCGTTAATGTTTTGGCCAAAAAACTGAAAGTTAAAAGTAAAAAAAAATACCAATTGTTTCTACTCAAGTGATCACCAAAAGTTCAATTCTTTTCCAAAACGTTACTTACATTTTTGCCTTCCATACAATTTTAAAAGTTTATCTTAACTCAAGTTTACTTGATTTTCTTTGCCTTCCATACAATTTTAAAAGTTTATCTTAACTCAAGTTTACTTGATTTTCCATATTCTCAATTGATCATTGAATTTTTATTTTTTATCTATTATTTTTTAGATCGTATTGAAAATTTTGCGTATTAACAATATTTTGTTTTGATTGGTGATTTTTACGTGCAGATTTAAATACACTACTAATACGACCGCCTACACAATTAATTGAATTAAAAAAATTAATATATTTTAAAAGAAAGAAATGGTCCGAAGAAGGGAACCGTAATTACAGGTCCCCGAAACTTGTTAATTTTTAAAATGTATTAAAAAATTTTAATTGCATTAATTATGTGGGCGGTCGCATTAGTAGGATATTTTCTCATAAGAAATATAAATTTTGTGGTTTTATTTTCTACGATTTAATATCACTGGCAGATTAACTTTAAACGCTTCAAATTCAAAATTTAGGTAAAAAGCAAAGGGTAAGGCTTTAATATTGAAAGTTATTCAATGAACAAAAAAAAAAAAAAGGTTCTTAAAAGTGAAATTTAAACATCATGTTGAGAGAAGGAAAAACAATAAGATTTTTTTTTTCTTTATCTATAATCACATTTAAGAAAAACAAAATGAAGAATGATATCAAAGTAAAAAGGCGTAACGATAGGAAAATTAAATAAATAAAATCAATCATAAAACAGAGGAAAAATATAACATGGAAATTAAGTATGGATACAATACAATTAAATTTTAGATGCCACTTTTTAAATTAAAGACACCAACACAGTTCACTAACAAGGAGTCGACACACCCTGTATCTTTCAAATGTGAGTGCCCTTTTGTGAGATGAAAGTACATATGAAGTACAGTAGAGCCCCGATTATCCGCGGGATTGGGTGGCAAGGGCATCGCGCATAACGAAAATCGCGGATAACCCGAAAAAAGATTAAAAATGAGGTGTAAACACGAGAAAAAAATATTTCAGCATAAAAACTACGTTTTATTGTACAAGAACATAATATGTAAAACTTTTAATATATGTACAGTAAAGCAGAAACTTTTGCTCTACTTTTGCATCTACAAATTCCGAGAAGGCCTACAGGATTACGATGCACAATAAACCTGTCAGTAATTTTCTACCTTCGCACTGTAGGGCCTATTGCATTTTCTCTGTTGTTGGCTTAGATTAAAATTGTTTTTTTTGAGGTTCGTAATTAAAAAAAATTTTCGCGGCACTCGCGGATAAATATCAATCCCATCAAAAGGAACGCACAACTAGTGTTAGTTGTGCGCTCATCTTGTTGTGATTGATATTTATACATCTCCCGAAGAAGGCCCGAGGCATTGGGCCGAAATATCGAGATAATATCTCATCTCGGAGTGAGGAAATCCCTCAAAAAAAGGACCTATATAGTACAATGCAAAACTTTGTTCAATTACAATCATTCCGCAAAGAATACAAAATTTTTTAATGAGAATAAAATTAGATAAGTATTTATAAAGGTAATAAACTAATTAAGAAAAACAAAATCTCTAATGAATGCATGACGAACAAAATGGGAATAATATACAGACTTAAGTGCAGGGATTGTGATGCAACATACTATGGAAGTACAGGAAGAACATTAAAAGAAAGACTAGCGGAACATATTAGGGCAAACAAAACCAGCAAGAACAACATATCAGATTGGGCTGATCATTGCACAGCAGCAAAATATAATCTAGATTCCCTAATAGAGATAATCTGCCAAAAACAAGATGAAAAAGAAAGGCTCCTGGTGGAATCCTGCATAATAAATTAGAAACCATGCATTAATAAAGATAAATCTTTGAAAGTAAGCAATGTGGCATTTGACTATATTAAACAAGTAATGAAAAATATAGAAAAATATTTGTAATTTTGAAAAGAACAATTGTAGAGTGGTTGTATTTGAACAAAATTTTGTATTGTTGTATTAATTGAACAAATCTTTGTATTGTTTGTATCATCTTTAGTAATAAACACGAAATCAGTTATTTTAAAGAGAGTTTTGTAATGATTAAGCGCGAATTGATATTAATATTTGTAAATTTTTAAACTTTGTTTTCTTAATGATTAGAAAAGTTGTAGAGGAAGAAGAAAGTTTTTCTTTTCCTCAAATGTAAACCTGAAGAAGATTTTCGTTAGGAGAATAGAAATATCGTGTGAATTAAAGAAGATGTTTATCAGAGCATAGGAGGTTTCTTTTATATTCTATTTTTTATTATTCTTATTTTTATTTTCTTAATTATTATATAACTGAAGGAAACTCGAAACTTATGTGTTAAATGTGAGTTAAATTCCCCTCCTAATAACCTTTGCAATTTCCCCATGTTCTTGAAAAATGATTCAACTTCTACCATCGTATCTTTTTCCCTGCTGCTTTACGTGACCCCCAACTGTAGATAAGAAATCTGACATTCAATAGATCTTCCAACTTCATTTATCTGAAACCATTTCCTTTAAAGAAGTTCCTTAAAACACCTTCATTATAAACTTAAAAGATCTCTTTTCACCAAAGGAATTTCGAAAGATTAAAAGAAAAAAAGTGAAATGAATTGGACTGGCTTTAGCAACACGAGTAAAACTCATCTTAAGGATTTTAAGAAAAGCAGTTTTATTTGAATTTGAATTATTGGAGAAAGAAGACATGGAATTCCCAATGAAAGAGAAAGTCTTCTTTCTCCAATAATTCAAACAACAACAAAAATATGGAGTTTCCAATGAAAGAGAGTTTTTTTGTTTTGTTTGGTAATTGCTATATTATATTTAACATTTGTAAAAATCGAATGAAATAAATAAGTAAAATAAACAGCATTTGGAAACCAGTAAAAACATGTTTGGTAAAAAGAACTATTTTGTATTTAATACCCATTTTTTTAAAGCGAAATTTGTGAAAAGTTGTTTAGAAATTAACCTATAAAAGTTGGACTATCACCCAGAGTGTGTTGCCTTCAGGTTTTGCGGAAATGAGATGGTGGGAGTGGGGTGGGGGAGGGAGGGAGGTAAAGCCATTCATCTGCATTCCATCACAAGGCCCTTGACCCAGAATGGGTGGGGAACACGGACTTCGTAATCTTGTTAAATGCAAAAGAGTGAGAGAGAGACAAAAAAAAAAAAAACCGAAGAAACCTCACTCAAATAGAAGCGCATTCTTGGCTGGTGGCTCTCTAATTGTTTCGCCGCTAAAAAACATGTGGCAAAGATGGAATTCGTCACGAAGAAATAACATGAAACTATCGAAATAATTTTTTTTCTTTTTATTACTGAGAAGAAAAAGTTCAATATCTCTTTTGAATGAAATAAGACAATTAATTAACAGAAAGAAATCCAAGTTATTCAAGAATGATATCAAAGATACTAAAAACAAAGAAAAAATATCATAGAAGTTATCATTGATACATCTGAAGGGGTTATCGCTTAATCTACCCCCCCAAGTTTCCTTCTATCCAGAATTTATTACTTTTGTCTATAATTAATGATAATATGTTATTCTTTATAATAATAACAAAAATTTTTAAATTTTTCATTTCCTCGCCCACCACCCACCAACCAAAAAACAAACCACCTATTGGAAGAAATTGAGCACTTTGTGCACCATTAGTTTATCTATTAGTTCAAGAGCTATCTTGGTTAGGTTTTATTTACCCTTGATTGCCAAAAGCACCATTGTGAATTTTGTATAACGTACCACTCATGTAATCAAAATATGTCAGTCTTATAAGTGGGTCCATCAGTGTAGGTTCATCTGCTCGAAATATTGAGAGGGTTATTTTTTGTTTTGTTATTTTTTGTTGTGTCTGTCGCGAAATAAAATTCTCCATCTGCTCATGTTTCATTCGAAATTAGAATTCTAAGAAAAGTCAATTTTAATAATACTTTCACATTATTTCTAATTTCTAATGTTGCTGATTTGTTATTTAAGATGATGGCTTCGATTTCTTAGGAAAATATATTACTTTTTCAATATTATGTTCTGCCTATTCTAATTCCATCTTACTATTATATTTTGTTTTCTTTATTTTTTTAGTAATAATTCCTGTATATCTGATCCGAGTAATGAAGGAAGCATGAAGTGGTCCTTCCACCCTCAGACGCATACTATCTGTTTCCAGCACAATCAAAATGCTAGGAAAGTTCTCTTAGGTAGTTCACCAAACAGCGCTAACCAAGCATCGACTTTTTTTTCAGCTCTGTTACAAAGGTTCTTGTACTATTTTGTATCTCTTAGGATGGAAGTGGCAGAGAGATCATAAACCCCACCCTATCGAATCCAAAACAATTGATAAACTTTTTCGAGCTTTAGAGCATTAGTTTAACTACAAATAAGTAACAAAAAAAAATCGAAATCTGTTCACAGGATTGTAGGGGACCGGCCTTAGAAGTGGTGCATGACCTCAAAGTTGTGACGTGTATAACTGCCGTAAATTTTGAGCTTTTTAGCTAAAACTTTTATGGGTGCTAGATATCCTTAAGTACTCGGCTGGTTTTGTATTTCAACCAAATCGGATCAACCGTTCCAAAATGGCGGCCGAGTGGATAGAAATTTCCACTTTTTGATGTTTTTCTTATTTTTATCCTCAAAGTGTTTTTAGAGCTTTTGTTACAAACGTTTTAGAGCTTTTAAGGCAATGGTTTGTTACAAATCAGTAACAAAAAAGTCATCTGTTCACGGCTTTTAAGAGGCGGGGCTTAGAAGTCGAGCTAGACCTCAAAGTTGTGACGTGGATAGTTGCCATAAATTTTGAGCTTCTCAACTAATACTTTCATGGATACCCTTAAGAATTCGGATCGTATTATCAATCACAATTCACAAATTTCAAGGTAGTTTGCCTTCGGAAAATATCCTTCCTGCGGTGGATGCGTGGGAGAGATATTTAAGTAATATAATCTTTCTTGTGGGATTTTTCCACGTGAGGCGATTTCGTGGCCTTCTTCAAAACATTGACAAAGCAACAGCAAATGTAATTTCTAAACATATTCTGAGAAATACTCAAGTAACTGAGCCGAAATATTGAATCAATTTCACCTGGAATGGGATAAATTCCTCATAAAAGCTTTTATTTTTTTAAATATTTCCAATTACCAATATTCGTTTTTATATGGTACTAATGTACTTATAAAGCTCAAATCACAAAAAAAAAAAAAAAAAGAAATTTTTTGGTACAGCATCTTATGTTGGAAAATCACCAATTATAAATATTTCTTTTTCTCGAAGCACTACCAAATTTTTTACTTCATGATAAATCCACAAATAAAATGTTCTCAACTCTAAGTAGAATTGAACGTGTGAACTATGGATTGTACGTATTCAAACGTAATAAAAGTAATTTAAAAACACACAATAAATTAAGCATTTTACTATCACGTAACTAGTTTCGGTTGCGACACCCTTTCATTCCTCAAAGAATGTTTTCTAATCGTGAATTCGATTTGCTTAAGTGTAGTTGAATTCACAGAAATAGATGAAGGATGAAAAAGGTTAATATTGGATGAACCGTTACTTTGTGATACTATTCCATTACATAAGGAAAGAAGTGCAATGGAATTTATTTCGAGGTATCGCTATCGTGTTATTTTAATTGTTCTCATTCAGATTCAAATTTTTTTTAATGATTTTTTTTTAAATTGATTTATTTCCTGAGGTTCGATTATTTTTCTCTCTTTGGAATATTGTATTAGAAATAATTAACATCTTACTTTTATTTCTGATGTTTTTATAAACAAATGAAACTGAAAACAAATCAATATATAAGCATTTATACAATGTAATAATCTTATCTTTTCTTACATTCTTATGTATGTCTTTAATTTGGAGATTCACTGAAAGATTTCTTGAATTCGGATTCGTCATTATTGAAAACGCTTTGGTGAAGGGGATCCAATTGTTTGTATTTTTTTATCTTAATGAATCTTTAATGTGAAACATCAGCGTTCCAATCTTTTTCTTTTTTATTTGTGAATCTTTTCTGTTATTATATTTTTATCCAATCATCCAACAACAAAAGACATCTACAAACAATCTCACTGGTCAACCAAAAAAAACGTTATTACAAGAAGTTTTTGTGAACTATTAAATTGGAAACATCATTGCAGTGTAGTTGAATTAATTAAGCGTATAGAGCTATGGTTCATAAGAATTAGCCCTTAACACAAATTCATAATTTAATCGAATTCAGTAATCAGAATCAACTCGTAAATACACAAAGCATTGAAGATGGTTTAACAATTAAAAATTAATAAAAAAAACTTTTTACAATAATCAATTTCTTTTGTTTAATTCCTATCTCGAAGTAATAATAATACTAAAATCCCGGTTACAGTGCAGTTGTTGACCTTTTTTTAAATCCGTTTGTTTATTTGGTGGTGCTTAGCATTCAGGATTAGTTGAGCGTTAAAAGGTGCCCTACATCACTGCTATCAGTCTTTACATCAAGTAGTAAATCTACAAAAATTAAATTACAACAAGATTTATGAACACAAAGGAGTATAACTGACAGGTAGCAAATGCATTCTGTTAAACTGAAAAACAAATATTTATTTGTAAAACAGATGTCTCAAAACCTGTATCTAACTGGTTTAAAAAAAAAAACAAGCAAGACCTAACTGGTATTTTTATTTATTATCATTGCTAAAACATTATTATCAGTATCGTTACATTTATAGTGAGTTCTAAATTCTTTTCTTATTTATAGGATAATGGAAGAACATCGTAATTGGTCAGTGAGGAAAAAAAAATAAACAACTTAAAGAGAATAAACGAGAAACAAGCAGAAATTAAAATTATAGGTGTGTTTAAAACATGTAGTAGTTATGCATAATTAATTTCAACTGCTGCATGCAGTCCTTATCAAATGTGTAAAAACAATAAAATCTCATAATAGATACGAAAGTCAACCGGGGTGGATCGTCATCCAAGAAGGGGCCAATCTTGTTAGCTCCCTAAAGAACATTTAAAAACATTTAAAAAATAAACATCATTTAAAACATTGCAACGATCAATACTGACATTCTTTTTTTCGTTCTACCAATCAACAAACAACCAGATCTTTCTGACAAACCTCAATCAACTTAAATATGTGATGGCCATTCTTTGAATGGCTTTTCACTTAAATGTCCATTGAACGTCATTAATAGAACCATTGTTTTCTAGGAGGAAATGTAATGAAGCCAATGGATACCAAAAAAATTTTTAAAAAAATGAGATTCACTGATTGATTAGTTGCTAAGGAACCCTTTTCACCAAAAAGCAAATGCAAAAAACATTGAGCGCAGCAAAAGGTCTCCCGAGAAATCACAGACAAGTCCTATGTGCGATGATAGCGTGTCCATCTCTCTCTCCAGATCAGAGCAGGCCTGGAATCACTGTGCAAAGCAAATAGAACTAATCCGTGAATAGAGTTGATCTCCACTGGTTTGTAGTCCAAATAATATCAAGTCTTGCCGATTTCAAACATTTCCTCATTTGATGAGAGGAAGGAGAAGGACAGACCGATGACTACGGAAAGACCACCTTCTGCTCAGATACCATAGAGACAACAGATCGCAACAGTTGTACATAACCAAAGATACTAGTCAGTCATGGAAGCTTAATACTAGACCGTACTTCGTCTAATACCTTCATTATGTATTTTGAAACTGAAGGACTCATATTCTAGTCTTTCGACATTTAACTCTCCACCTAAATTCATCTGCTTAAGCTTCTTTCAATACGAACTGATGAACATGTCTCTAACAGCCCTGTTTATGCTGTGGTTCAATTGCATCAACAATAGATTAACAGGGACTATTGGTCACCCATTTGCATGCGAACGGCAGTGATTTTCATGTGGTTCATCCAAATCCAAGTGTTTCTATCAGATAATGGATTCGTTTATTTCTTTTTCAGTATAAATTCTCTATCAGATCCATCCGATTGTATAAAGAAATAAGAATGTTTACTGAATGAATAGGGTTTGGAATTTTATTACCAGAATCAGATAAAAGATAAGAAATTTCAAAACATAATTTAAACCTAGAAAATAAATAATATAAAAAGAAATATAATTTATTACAGAATAAATAACAGAAAAAAATGAGGAAAAACTTATTATCAGTTTTAAAATTTTTTAAAGTATTGAAATGTTCAAAATAAGGTTGTGAATCTGAATTTATAAATAAAAATTGTTAATTCTTTTAATTTCTTATATTATATACAAATAGGGGCAGTATTACAAAAAAAAAGTCTTTTTGAAATGAAACAGAGACACCTTCTTAGGAATCAAGCAACACTTGCAGAACTTGAAAACTGTTTTTAAGATTTTAGAAGAATTACAAATGAAAAATATACTGCTCACAAAATTTAGGGGATATTGCGAAATGAATATAATACATCCAAAAACGAGAGGCATTTGAGTTTATTTATTAAAGAACAACATCAGAGAAGCAAATGACACGAAAACGGTAGTTGTCTGAATATGCAAATGAGGTGCAGAATCCATTTATCGGGATTGAGTAGAATGTGACACATGGACGGGAGTTAACATTCCCATGTCAACGTGAAAAATGTGTCGCACATTGACTGTTCAGTAGGGCGTATCGTCACCTGAGACTGCTACACTGACAGCAATGAGGCATGGAGAGGGTCAAATTGTCCAGCACTTCCTGTGGGATTCGTGGCCACTCACGCACCAGGGCAACTTCCAGCTGAGGAAGTGTTATGGGGGGTGATGGTGACTGGCAACACGTCTTCCTAGTGCATCCCACGCGGGTCTGGAGAACGTGAAGGTCAGTGCATGCGCTCGATTCCGGCCTCTTGCAGCATGTTGTTGACGAGATGCGCACGGTGGGGGCATGCATTATCGTCTATAAAAAGAAAATTGGCCCCAACAGCTCCAGCATAGGGTACCACTGTAGGCTGTAGAATTTCATCCCGATATCTTATAGCATTCACCGTTCCATTTCTAACAATATGGAGGTCGGTATGACCACCAATGCTGATGCCTGCCCACACCCTGATTCCACCTTCACCAAAGGAATGTCTTTCTTGCACGAAACGTGGATTCTCCCATGTTCCACGTTCACGCCAGATCAGGGCACGACGATTGACAGGCTGCAGGCTGAATCTTGACTCGTCACTAAAGAGAACGGTGGACCACTCTTCAGGGGTCCAAGGAAGATGCATTTTGGCCCAACTTCTGCAGGTTCTGAGATGTTCAGCAGTTAACGGAATGCATACCATTGGTCGCCGGGCATGAAGTCCACCGTGACGGAGTCGTTTTCGCACGGTCTGAGTATTTATCCGTCGTCTAATAGCAGCGAGAAACTGTCCCCGCAGCTCAGTCGCATTGCTTCGCTGGTTCCTTCGTGCTATTAGCATCAAGCAGCGATCATCTCTTGCAGTGGTGGCACGTGGGCGGCCCTGCCCTGGTCTCCTTCATATTGTGCCAGTCTTTCTGAAGCGATTCCAGAGTCTGCTAATCACGCTTTGGAAGGTTCCAACTGCTGCTGCCACCGTCATCTGTGTTTGGCCAGCTTCAAGATGCCCTAAGACTCTCCATGCTTCAGATTCTTCGGGTAAATCACGTTGCAGGGGCATTTTCACTCAACGATTCTGCCACTTGTTGATTCAGGAAAGTGGAGATACCCATCAGCGCCAGCCTCTTTATATAGGGTTGTGGGCAAACATGCAAATTAACGTTTTGCAGCACATTTGCATATTCAGACAACTTCCATTTTCGTGTCATTTGTTTCTCTGATGATATTCTTTAACAAATAAATTCAAATGCCTCGGTTTTTTTGAGCGCATTATATTCATTTCGCAATATGCCCTAATTTTTGTGAGAAGTAAATAAATTAGATGCAGATGATGACATACCTTAGATGGTTTGTGTATTTAGATTAGATTTGAAGGAAATAAAAATGCATCGTTATAATTTACAGCACAAATCCTAATGAAAATTCTAATTTTATTATCTTTAAACGAGAATTCTTCAAATGCAAATGAAATTTGATATTCCTGTAGTTCATTTAACTGCGGTTTTTATCTACTAAGGGTTTTTAGAAGAAACATTTCATTCAAATTCTCCATTTTGGGGTGATTTTTAATATAAATTTTTTTTAATAAATATGTGTAAAAATATGAAATTTTGTTTTAAAATATTTTTAAATGTAAATTTTGATGTTTTGACTAATTAATAGTTGATAAAAAAATGAAAATAAAATTTCAAGAGAATGAAATGAACCATTTGGTTTAAAATAATAGAAATTAAAATAATGTTGAAATGAGTAGCATCCCTTTTTCAAGTAACATCAGTTTATTTGTTTTATTTTTTTTTAAGAATTCCATCAATTTTCAATCACTTTTTTAAAATCATCGTCATAATAAGTTAATAATAAAATCATTGTCATAATAAGTTAATAAT
>JAFIDM010014012.1:2298552-2322641 GCA_023159025.1 Thereuonema tuberculata
GTCATAATAAGTTAATAATAAAATCATTGTCATAATAAGTTACGGGAAAATATTTTTTTCTAAATCCGAATAAAATTTTTCTTTTAGAAGCCGCTTTTGTTTTAGTGAAAACCATGTTTCAGGTATTTGAGTGCAAATCGTATTTCAGTGGAGATTGATTCATCCTACATGAAGAAACAACTTAGATTTAAAATTCACAACTAAATGAACTCATTGAATGATCGTCAAAGATTTATTTTTTTATAAAAAAAAACCTAATTGTCATTGAAGTCAAATGTTGGAATCTTTGTTTAAGAGAACACAAGAAACATTAAGTCTTTTCCAAAACAGTTGACTTGAATCTATTGAATAACATTTCCTGTCTTTCTTCTTTTGATTTCTTTACAGTTTTATTAAGTTCGGAATTTACCAGATACTTCCTTCTTTTATTGGGTTTCTATTTCATACAGTTTGATTTAAATCAGCAAAATCAAATTCCCTTTTAAAAGAAAAAAAAATGAAAGATTAATTGTGTTCCTGTCAGACTTGAATGTATCTGTTTTTCTTGAAAGCAAAAGCACACTTTATTACAGTATTTGCCCCAATCATGGTATTAGACGCTTAGTATGTTTCTATTTGAAAAGCATTCAAATGCTGTGTGAATTAATTAATCTCAGCTCTTTAGTTTTTAATGAGCAAAAGCACGAGCACTTTGTTTGTTTCGTTGCTGTTTTTTTTTTAAATTGAAATCAATAAATTTTGAATTATTTAATTTTGAATAAATGCATTTTGACGTAATTTGCAGTTTTGTAAAATTTCTCTTACTTTTATAATTCTTTTGGAAAGTATTTCACAATAAATTGGTGAATCGTTAATCTTCAAGAACTGTTATCGAAGTGCATTGTTGTCTGGGAAGTCGTGCAACAAGTCTTCATAAATTTTCCGATATCTCCTCTTTGCAAAACAGGATTTTTCTTTTCATTTGTTGTATCAAGAAAGTAATCTGGGTTTGTTTTTGAGACCGTGTGTTTGACCCCTCCCGCGGAAGTGTCATTTACACCAATAGACTCTTCGGCTGGAAGTTAGCCTTTCTGGAGTAAAATTAAAGGATTTCATATTAATTACTTGTAATTAGTAATAATGTTTTAAATACTGTTTTTAAATCAATTAATCTTCTATTATATAAACAATAAACATTAAAGCAATATTAAACTAAAATCTATTCCTAAACTAATTGAGACCGACTAATTCACGAAATTTTTAAATTTCCTGAAGGACTTAATTATAATTTAAAAATGAAATGCACAATCATCATTGTTAATTTCATTTATAAACTTTTATTGGTTAGTTGTATTATAGCTAAATTTTATTATTCATTTTGTATTTTTATTACTCTATCGCAAAGAAAAAAAAAAATCTTTCTATCTGAACAATGTAACACTGAATACAATTGTTCTGCAACCAATCAATTAGGAACATTTAATTAAAAGCTACTTTGTTTATTACTTCGATTAATATGAGATTGAAATAATTCTTTATTTTAGGATACTTCAATTAAAAACATAACCATCTACAATAATAATCCTAATATTAACAAACATTTACATTAAAATTAAAAAAGAAATCCTTAATAAAAAAATTGGAATTCGAAATGTGAAAGACATCCAAGAGATGAATAAGAGGAAAAGAGTATATTATATAAAATACAAGTTTACATTCATTTATTCCAATATATTGGAATACATACAATACATACAATATATTGGAATACATAAATTCTTAAGAAGATAGTAAATAATAGTAATAGTAAATAAAATGTGAATAAAGTACAGAATTTTGATTTGTTGCTGTTTTTAAGTTAATGAAACATTTATTTTCAAAACAATCAGCTATGAAGGGAATTGATCCCCACGCCACTATTACGAATACATTTGTATTGGCTGTAATGAGCTAGTAATAGGTTGATAAATACAGAATATTTTAATATTGATAAATCTGCTTATTGTGGGTGATAATAATAATAATAATATGAACCACTTAATTAAATTTATTAAAATGGATCAACAACATTTTATGATTATTCGAAGACATTAAAATTTCATTTTAATCATGTATAAAATGGGTCTTTTCTTTAAAATCGCTACTAAGAATAAAATTGAAATTAATTACGTTTTAAAGCGATTATTATAAAACAAATTAATTAAACAATAATTAATTATAAATTTAAAGTGAATAATTTTTATATGTAATTTTACTAGTATAAATAGAAAAATCTTAAAATTGTGCTATGTTTATTTTAAATTGCCATTTAATGATAGACCAATATTTCTTCTACGAACCATCAAAGCTCTTTCTTCTGTAATGAATTAGCTAGTGGTGTCCTCTATTGTCGACTTGAGGAAACAAAACAAGAGAGAATTAAGCTAAGGTAGCTTCACGAATACTGGCCTACAAAGAACGAATATCTGAACATACTTCAAGATTATACACCTTAGAATATCTTTTGTATTCAACTGAGAGCTTTTGTACTTCTCTTACAAAATAGTAAATTAAATATGCTATATTTAAAATAAAAAATTGAAATAGACCAATTACTTTTTTTTTTATGCTGATGAAAAAAAAAAAAAACATATTTTGCAAAATTTTTCTTATAAATATCTAACACTAATACTAATAGATTTCAAAAAAAATATTTTAACATTTTCATAACTAAGGAAGATGGTTGATATAAGTTTTCGCAGTGAATGTTTTTTTCTTGTGACAAAAAAGTAAAAAGTAAAATGGTTTATACTTTGAATTAGTGTTAATTTGCGAGAGATTTAAGATTTCATTCTGTTCTCTCACTCTGCTACTTGTATTTCATTAATTTACACAAAGCCAGGAGTTTTGAAGGAAACGTGGTTTTTGTAAATGAATTATGAAACTGAGTTGATACTGAAGGTGTCACAAGTTCTGGAAACGAACTAAACAGGAAGTATTGATTCTCACGTGGGTTTCAAGTGGAACTAATGCCCTGCAGTCACATCACGTTCCTTCTGAACAGGGAATTGGTCTAATATTGGTCTCAAATTTTGAACGACATCAGAATCGGAATGGATTACAAAGAGAAGGAACAAATGGAAGATTAAAAAAAATCACGCTATGAACTGCAGTTAGAAGAATCCTGTAGTTTTGAACTGAACACAGTAATCTCATTGTCATTTCTATTGATTTGATGTGGAATTCAGTTCTTTTTATTTGCAATCTTCTTCGTTGAATAAGTAATTTAAAAAAATCTCACTTCATCTCACATCAGATCTAGGTTATAGATTAACTTTTTGATATTTAAGATAAGTTAAATCTTTTAATTTTATTTTTTACTATTGCTGCTAATAGGTCTTATCTGCTATTAATAAATAATTGACATTAAAATAAATAATTATGATTGTTTTTTTTAATTCATTCAAGATTAAGTTTTGAGAATTATCTGCATTAGCTCCTCTTCCAATGAGACCCTTGTGTTTATTTTGTTTTTCAAACTGAACAAAGAAGTCACTCATTTTCTTTTTAATCAGGTTTTTCATTGATTTGTGGAATCCTTGTATTTATTGAAATGTTAATAATGATAACTCGAAGGCAGTGGAATAAGTCATTATAAGTAAAGGAATTGAAACTGATAAATATTGACTGTAGATCAAGGGAAAAAAAAAAAACAACTAATTTGTAGATATTAAAAATAGCCACCATTAAGACACTTAATTACAATTAAAAATTAAAATATTAAAAACCCAAGAAAAACTCTTGGGTTTTTAATATTTTAATTTTTAATTGTAAATAAGTGTCTTAATGGTCGGCTATTTTTAATAATTATACACGACACGTTAAATTGAATTAATATAATTTGTAGATACTTTGAATAAGTACGGTTTAAAATCATCGTCATCTTGAAAGTTTATGTCAGATTTTGAAAATATCTCTCTCTCTTTTGTGCTAAAGAGAGAATCATAGTTAAATTCATTTTCGACAGTCAAAACTTCAGGAAAGGTCCTTTTTAAATAGATTATCCTATTGACCTTTCAGTTTATGGAAATCCCTTTAAAGAATCCTTTTTGAGAGATTTTTTTTTTTTTTTTTAAAGTCTAATTTTTTTAGTACTCTTAAATCCACAATTACTATAGAGTTTCACAGTTGATAAGACTTCAGTGTCACTTGTAGTAACAATGTAGATAAAATGAATTAAAAGTAGTAGTTTAAAGACAGCCTGTATTATTTTACAAACTATTACTGAGTAGCATTGTCACATGTTGAAGTATTTTTGTGCTATTCTACTTCTAAGGGTCAGCGTTGTTAAAAGGTTTTAAAGTGAGAAGTGCTTCTTATGAAAGCAAAGCATTGGTTTTTATAAAGAAAGCCTATTGGTGGACTATCTATAGCATTTGTATAGAAGCAGGAAAAAAAACACCTCCTATTTTATTATTCATCTTGTTTGTTTAAAAAAGAGTTAATTACGTCGAATATCAGAAGAAAACTTCCAAGAAATTGTGACACCTTAACTCTTAGTAATTTAATATCCAAGTGAGTGATTAAAGGTTAATAACATCATTTATTCAGAACAGGAAATAGTGTCTCGTTTTTTCACCTTCCATTTTAATTTATTTAAATGTATCTTTGTCTTTTTTTGAGACTCATAAACATAAAATAGACATCTTAATTCGACACCATTTCTTCCTTTAATCTCTTATCTATCAAATGGGACATCTCATAACTGTAGGAAATCGAACCCTCGCCGTAATTAAGTTGTTTACTCGTTTGTTTCTTTGTCTATGTTTTTTTTTTTAACTTGAAGGGATTGTAACTTTAACAAGATTCAAGTGATCATTGTAATATCGACCTCTAATAAGAAAAGGGTTGGGTTTTTTTATCAAGTAAAATTTCTATTTTCGATTTTGAAGGAAAAACAGCTTTTAATTTATAAATGCGAATATCAAGGAGATAAAATGAAAAAAACAAAAAACAAATACTTTTTTCGAATTTTGAACTTTTTTTCCATTTTTTTCTCCTTCGATATTAACTTCAATTGAAATTAAAGACGTTTGAATCTGTTTGTTTTTGTCACTGATGAAGACAATGTTGGAAAACTTCATAATTTGTTAATAGAACGCTGTGGCCTGGCTGTGACCAAATCTCTACTGATTGAATTTACTTCGGAGTGAGTTACTTTGGTTTAACCTGATGTTGACAATGAACAAAATGTAGCAATCTCTAAAAATAAGTCAGGATGGTTAAAAAGAGAACTGGTTTTTAAAACCGTTCAATTTGCTAGATTCAATTCTTTCAATCATTGTTGTTTAATTAACTTCCAAAAGCTTAAATTCAACTGATTTTCAAGAAAAAGAAAACCTATTAACCCTTATTGCAAAAGCATTTGAGAAATCCAGTTCATTCGAGAAGGAAGAATTTCGTAAAGAATGAGATTTTCTATCGATCGAGCCCCTGTATTTGGAACAATACTTGTCTCTGATTATTTCAGGTGTTCTGCTGTCATTCTTTAATTCATATCGAGAATAAAATGGAATTAGAAACTAAATTCCAACCTGTAAGTCGGCCTATCCTTAGACCATTAATGAAACCCGTAGGATTTCTGTTCCATAGGATTCTATATTCCTTGAATAAATCGAAAGACAACTGTTTAATCTGAAAATCCTACAGTTTTCATAAAATCAAAATCTTATGAAAAGAGTTTAGATCCACAATTAAATATTATGTTGCGTAAATACTTGAGTGTTTCAATTCAGTATCAATCAGTTATTTCCTGGATCAAAACTCTGCGATATTTCTACATAATTTCAGACGAAAGATTTCGGAAATAAATAAACCAACATGTTGTATATTATTTTTTTAGATTAAACTAAATGATGAAATAGTTTAATTCAAAGATCGTTAACTGAAGGTTCTGAAGACAATACAGAAAAAAAAAATGTAAAGTAAATTCAAATATAAATTTGTTACATGGATAAAACTTTCAGACTAATCACATTCTTAGTAGGGGTGTTGGGTAAATCCCTTATGAGCTAACGGAGAGCTGAAGATAACAACTCCGGTGTTTTATTGATTAGTTATCATTGGGTAGTCAGCCCAATGCTCTCCCGCCTATTTCCCAGTGGTGAACTATAGGAAGAGATACAATCTTGGAAAATTGGTCGGTCTCCGGCGGGGATTGAACAATGCTCGTCCAACCCAGTGCCTACACTACTGAATGACCCGACCCATTGTTAGTGTTAATGAAACGTTAGCTATTTTAAGAATGGAATAATCATTAAGTAGAGTTGAACATGGATCCTATTATTAAGTTGTATAATAAGGTAAAGAAGGTTACTAAAAATTTAATGGACAAAGGTACGATAGATTTCAAACAAAAACAGACTATACTGAAAGATGCTTGGAAAACAACTGCGTTGGAAGGTAGGAGAAATTTCAGTTTTTTGTTTAGATATAGAGAACATGTATTCAAATATACCGGTGGATGAAACATTGATAATTTTGGAAGTTTGGCCTTTAAGAATATAGAGAATTATTATTGAAACAAATTAGATAATATGGAATTAATTAAAATAGTGGAATTAATAACTCAAAATACATATTTCAAACACAGAAACAAAATCTTTAAACAAGTAAAAGGGTTCTCCAAGGGCTTCCCTTTATCTGGTCTATTATGTAATATTTATATGAACTATTTTGAAAGTAAACTAGTCGGCTACCCGTCGCTTCGCTCCGGAAGCCTCCCTTATGTAACGGAAAACAATTTTTTATTTATTAAAAAACACACACACACACACAAATTACATCATAGAAACTAAAACTAAAATTTTTTAAAAGCTTTTTTTTAATTTAAATTTTGATGTCTTTATTCTCTCAATCTACGACTGCTTTTAGAACCACCGTGTAAATCATATATCTATGATATATTTTTCCGACAGACAGAGAAATAAAAGATTTTAGTTATTTAGATTGCTACTTTTCAGTGGTTTCTGAGTTACAATAGTGTTTTTTTCAGTACTCTAGCTAATAGAAGTACTGCTTCTTTCATTTTTGACTCACATTTTTATAGTAAATTGTCACTTTTCAGTGACATTTAAAATACAAATATTGATGGTTTTTAAAAGCTGCAAATAGTGATTTTTTCGGTATTCCACCTCAAAAGAAGAGTGCTTCTTTCTTTCTTGACTCAGTTTTCTTTACTCCAACATCTACCGTGTACCCGCACTTATTTTTAAATATCACACATAATATGGTTAAGTAAGAATATTTAGAGTATTGCAGTGTTTCGGCAATTATAGTTCTAATTGTCAGTTTCGAATTACAAATAATCTGACGGATGGGAAATAAATAAACAATCTTGAGATTCAAAAAAAAAAAAGATTGAATAGAATCCTTATTGAAGGGGGAAAGGAAAGGAGGTATAAGTCAAAAAACAATATGAAGAGAGTTGTAGTCCCTATGGCCTAATGGATAAAGCATCTGACTTTGGATCAGAAGGTTGCAGGTTCGATTCCTGTCGCGGATGTTTCATTGAAAAAATTGTTTCTATTTTCCATGCTCAAAGAAAATTGCGCTGGACAGACAGACAGACAGAAAGACAGACAGAGAAATAAAAGATTTTAGTAATATAGATTGTCACTTTTCAGTGACGTTTAAGTTACAAATATTGATGGTTTTTAAAAGCTGCAAATAGTGATTTTTTTCGGTATTCCACCTTAAAAAAAGAGTGCTTCTTTCTTCCTTGACTAAGTTTTCTTTACTCCAACATCTGCCGTGTACACGCACATATTTTTTCAATATCACATAGAATTCGGTAAAGTAAAAATATTTAAAATATTGCAACGTTTCGGCAGTTATAGTTCTAATTGTCAGTTTCGAATTACAAATAAACTGACGGATGGGAAATAAATAAACAATCTTGAGATTCAAAAAAAAAAAATTTGAATACAATCCTTATTGATGGGGGAAAGGAAAGTAGATATAAGTCAAAAAACAATATGAAGAGAGTTGTAGTCCCTATGGCCTAATGGATAAGGCATTTGACTTCGGATCAGAAGGTTGCAGGTTCGATTCCGGTCGTGGATGTTTCATTGAAAAAATTGTTTCTGTTTTCCATTCTCACAGAAAGTTGCGCCGGACAGACAGACAGAAAGACAGACAGACAGAGAAATAAAAGATTTTAGTAATATAGATTATTAGATGAAAGTAATTATAATATGAATTATTGCAGATCTGCTGATGACATCCTAGTCATTTGGTTTGGAACAGTCCACCAATTTGATAAGTTCTTCATGGAAATTAACAAAAGAAATAAAGAAATTATTACAAATAAACAATGAAATAAAAAGTAATCACAATCATTATTTATTTGTAATGATAAGATATTATATTGTAACGTTACTGTATTATTTTATTTTGGATTATTATGCTTCACTTCTGTTGTTTTAAAATGTATTTATTTTTTCTCCTGAAGAAAATACTCGTTGAGAGTATAGAAATATCGGGAAGATATAAAGATGTTTTTGAAGTTTAAGGATCGATGTTTTCATTTATTTAAATATAGAAGAGTTAAGATGTAAAGAAATTAAATTCAAGATGGAAAAAGAACGAAACAACAAATTAAATTTCCTTGAGATTTGTTGATGAAAAAAGAAAATAACCTGATTTTAAAACAATTTAAGAAGGATTTCAAAAGTAATCATATCCTTAATTTTGAATCTGGCCATAATATTAGTATAAAAAGCAATATAATTGATAATTGTATACAAAGGCTCGACAGATCTACCAGTTCTGAAGATGAGTTTACGAAAGAAATGGAAAATATGAAGATGATTTTTAGGAATAATAAATATAATGATAAATTCATTAATAAAACTATTTGTAAAAACAACACATTTAAAATAAAAAGAATTAAATGTTGATAATGAAAAGATATTTTTTTATTCCATATCTAAATAAAAATAGCTTACAGCTGAAAAAGATTTATAAGAAATTTAATATTAATATTGGTTTTGAAGATAAAAACAAGGATTTAATGCTTTTAGACAGTGTCAAAAGCAAAGCTTCCCCATAATATGCACAATTGTGTAAACAAAATAATTAAGAGCAAGAACATATAAATGCAAAACCGTTCCTTTATGTTTTACAGGCGAGCTGTAACCTAGGGGCCGCTAATACAAAGCTTAGTGCATCATTTGGATATGTTAAAGAATTTATGAAACAATACGTTTGTAAATATTAACAATGACGTCCTGTTGGCAATTGTTAGTATGTTATGTATGAAGCATCAGTACTATTCCTGTGTTAATTGTTATCATTATTACTAACACTGCTATGGAAAACGTTAATTAGGGGGGTCAGGGAGTGGTCCTACAGATCTGATTTTTTTTTTCACCTACTTTTTGATGCTGAACACAATGGTGAAGTTTGGCCGCTACAAAGTGTGACATACAGTGTGACAGTCAGACAACACAAAAGCAAGAGCGGTTCCCTATGTTAACTGTATAACATGAGACCGCTAATAAATTGAAAAACATTTTATGTAAGAAGCTAAACAAGAGTGACAAGAGAAATGAAATGGGATAGTTTACAGAATAGACTGTATGATTTGTGGGGCTTTTTATCTTGGGGAGAGCAAAAGAACGATCAAGGAGAGGGTATCTGAACTTGGGCATTATATAAAAAAATAAAATGATTGACAAATGAGAAGTAGCTGAGCATTGTGTTAATAAAGGACATTGTATAAATAATGAAATCAACATTATATATATTGAAAAGGATTCGAAAACGAGGAAAATAGTTGAAAGCATCTGTGTTAGAAATACGAAAGATAGGAATGTAAATAGAATGATGTAGTTGAGTAAAGTTTAGTAAATCTATAAATTGTTAATTACTTTCATTGTTGGATTGTTTTTTTAAAAAATGTTATTATAAGGTTTGTTAAATCTTTAATAATTGCTTAATGTTATTTCTCGCTTCTAAAGATTATTATTTATCGTAACTTACAATTACTCGTAGGCTTAATAAAGAGAAGACGTTATTTTATCTTCTCGAAAATTTGCATTTGTAATAAATGTATTTTAAGTTCCTATATTTATTGGTGTTAGTGGTGATGATTTATAATATTATGAATTCTAAAAGAAGGAATCACTAAGAAGTGTGGTTTGTAATCTTATGACTAGTTGTAGGTTGGTTGTTTTCATTCTATTCTGTTTTGACTTCTGTGCATTCGATAATTATTTGTTTGAGATTGGAGTATTTTCACTTACATAGGTACTTTATAGGTACTTCTTTTTCTTCCTTTTTCCTCCAAAGGTTTCTTTGGTTTAATGTGATTTTGAACCGTTATTCCATTTCCTATCGTCTTCAATAAATCACCAACTTTACAATAACCGCTTAAACGATTAGTGGTAGTTTTCAGTCTTGTGCAAAAGATATGGTTCCAACGGAAATGGATCTTTGAAATAGAAGGAAGGTGTTTGCGTAAGGGAATGAAAAAACAAATAGAAATAATTCACTTTTATTTAGGTCCAGCCTCTTTTCCTTTCTCTTTCTCTTTCTTCAAATACCTGTTTCAAAGCAAACTAACAAGAAAAATGCTCAGTGTGAATGGGATTCGAATGACAAGTCTACGGTTGACGTGTCTGTGACCAGAATCTGCGAACACCAGTTGCTCTTTTTGTGTGTCAAAGTTGAAGTAATCCAATGACCTCCAGGTACGAATGAGGACCCTCAACCCACGTTTAATTGCAAATAGAGCAGACGAAGTAATCAAGTTATTACAATTGAGATTCAAATGCTGGAACCAGTTACTCTGGTGAGACCCCTAAAGCATTCAACAAAGACTCCATAGGATCACGTCACGAAAGGAACAAATGGAAAAGCACGTATCAATCTTTTTATCTTAATATTTTTACAATGAATTACTAAAAAAACATTGAAGACAGTACGTTTAAAGAAGGAAAAATAATAATAAAAAGATTTGAAATAATTATACATTTATTCGAATTCTTCGTGATATTACGTTTTCGAAAAAGAGAATATGAATAAAAATGATGATGATATTGAGGAGTATGATTGGTACTTCATTACAAGCTCCATATAAAAACTGAATGACGCGAAACAAAAAGACTTTCCAAATTACATTCAAAGTTAGTAATATCGATTATTTCTTTCTTATATCATGTATTGTAACCTATTGAAAAGCAATGAAAATGTCTTCTCCTACTACCATTACTCTTTCTTGAGAGCGCTTTTTTTTTGTGTGTGTTCTATTGTTTCATATTTGTGTTCTAGAACGGATTCTACACAGTTTCACTACAGAGGATTTCATAGAATGAAAGCCTCTGCAAATTTAATTGAGAAGGAAATCTACAGAAGAAGCAAAGTTTAGTTCTAATGACTTTAGGGAGGGAATTTTCAATGTGAAAAACTATTCCAGCTGAGATCCATAAGAAATATCTCGAAATAATCCCCTGTTTTCTTTGCTTATTCTTATGAAAAAATATAAGTTTCGAATCTATTCTTGGTGGCTGTAATGATAATAATTACAATAATAAAATCAAAGTGTAATTTATATGTGGTTTGTTCACATTGTTCTCTTGATTAGTTTCTAAATTACGCAAACGCTAACGGTTATTTTGGCGCCAACGTCATTTGTTAAACTCAGCTAATCTAATGAATGCTTTTCAAATTCCCTTGGAGAAATCAGAGAACTGCTCGATTTGCTACGCCTGGAAAATAATTAATCTCCAACGACAGAAGAATTAGAATACAAGACAAGATTCATAGAAACCAGTATGGAAAGATACTTAGTACAAATAGGATTTAATGAGAAATGTTTTCAACACAAATTAAAATCAATTTATAAATAGAAAATATTAATTCATTAATATTTAATTCAAGGGCATACAAAGAAGTTTATTTTTGTAGGAGGGGGGGGGGGGGCGACTTAGGAACTGAACAGGAACAATCAGAAAAAAAAACTAACGTTGTTTTCAAAATTTCGGGAGGGATGTGCCAAGATCTCTTCAACTTGCTATCGAACCAAAAAACGAAAGAAAATAGGGTTAATCTACATTTTAAAATTTCGGGGGGGGGGGGGGCAAGGCCCATGATCTGAAAAATAACAATAGTTTTGTAAGGTTCGAACCCCCGTCTGTTCTGGGGTTCCTTATCAAGTATCCCCCCTGTTAAAAGTAATCCTCCATGAACGGATTCGTGATTGTGAGTAGATTATGATCCTCCGTTCATGGAGGATTACTTTTAACAGGGGGGATACTTGATAAGGAACCCCACAACAGATGGGGGTTCGAAACATACGTCGTACAATTTTATATTTTTTTAACTTTGTGTATGTGCTTTTATGGTCGGCATTTAATTAATTTTAAACTGCACATTAAAACTTTTTATAAAAATAGTTTTCTTTTTGGAAATTTTTTATTATTATTATTATTAATAATAATAAAATAGATCAGACAAAAGAAGAGGGAAAATAAGTTATTTTCCTCAAAGATGCCTTTGGAAGACAACAAGAAAAAGACGATTAACATTTCACTTAACATCTATAACGTTTAAAAAACACCAATGGTACATTATTAGATAAATGATTAACATGTGTTAAAAATTTGCATTTAGTAGAATAAGAAGTCACCAAACGCACCAAAATTTGTTAAAAAAGTTTATTTAATAAAAATATTTTAAAAATACATTACAGTAAAATACCTCATCGTTAATTTGATTGACAAGGGAATCGCACAGATTCCGAAAGTTCTCGACCTTGATTTTACTGTAATATATTTTTAAAATATTTTTATTACATAAACTTTTTTAACAAATTTTGGTGTGTTTGGTAACTTCTTATTCTACTTAAAAAACAACAATGGATGAGACACATTTCAAATGCGCAGTTTGAAGTTTTATGCTTTAAAAAAATTCATTGAGGCCGCTCTCGCTGGCACATGGATTTTTCAGTTTTGTTTTTTTTTTTTTTCATTGGCGAGTTTTTCATTGTGTATTTTTTCCTCTGAAGCACCACTGCGCTTCCGAAGTATCTACAACATTTTGTTGGGGTTGTGTTTTTTTTTTTTTGAAATTTGAATTTCCCGCCACTTCGTAAAATCCTGATTTTTATGAACTTTTCCCTTTCATTACTAGATCTGGAACATTTCAGTCAACTGGTAAATCACAATTTTACCAGTTCCAAAAATCTTCACCATGATATAAATAGTGACGTTGAATCTTAGGAAGCCTAAATTTTCAATAAGAATAGTTTGAGTTTCTTTCCTGATACAATCGTTGACGTTAAGCTTTTTTAATATTTACGGCATCCAAAATCGTTTCGGAAAGTTTTAAGTGGAGGGAAAGTAATGTAAGAGTATTTACAAAAACAGTCACCAGATGACGCTCCTGATGCCATGAAGTTCAACAATTAGGTTAATTGACAAGAACTAAGTACAACAATAATCTTTCAGAAGATTGACATTTACATCCTAGAATAATGTTGAAGCCTATTAACTATTAATTTACAATAAACCAATTTAACATTATCATAAAATCCAAAGTATTTCCTAGTTCGAAAAAACGGACGATTGTGCTAATCGTTTCACGAAGGAATTCGTTCAATTTTAAAGAAGTAAAAATAAAGTCCAAATTGAAAGCAGAGTTTGTTATCGTGGATTTATGTTTGTATTTTTTTATCAATCAGTGAATAGTATTCTCTTTATTTTATTTTAATTCCATTTTGAACTTGTTTTTCGCCAGTCCTATTACAATGAAACAGTTAACAATTGAAAGATGTTAGTTCAGAAACTCATTTAAAAGAAAAAAATTCTAACAGAGTTGGGTCGTTTTCTCTAATAATTATTTTCAATTAAATCAAAGTTAAAGACTGGTAACATAACTTCAATCCTGTAGAACTATTCACCTGAGAAAAACTAATTCACTTTGATTAGAAATTGAAGTCATTTCTTGTTCTTTTCAAAATGTCTCTAAATATAGGATATCAAAAAGTACAAAACTGTGCTAGAACAGCCTAGTTTCTAAAACAGAGAAAGACAAAAACATATTCAATAGTTTGTCCTTCGTCTAAAGACAAGTATTGACCCCGAAACCAATTGATTTCGTCCTCATTGTTTGTTTGCGTACGATTGAAGGGAATGTTGTCCGCACCACTTGTTGAATGTCGTTGACAAAACAAGAGTTTAAAATAATGAACGAAAAATTATCAAATTAATAATCAACATTCACTGAATACATTGAAAGTGAAGAATCATTGACTGTTATTCATTTCATAAAAGAAAATCCTTTGCTGACGTAATCGGCTTATGGATTGATGTTTACAGGACATAACAGTGACGTCTATTGCTAAACTAAATCTTATAAACACAACAAAATCATCCGGGTTTTTGTATTTTGTGCAGTTACTAATATATTTTTATATTTTTTATTATTATTATTTAAATAATTTAATATTTTTTTAAGATTATTTTATTGAAAATGTTTTTATTAATTGTCATTTTCTTTTATTATAAAAATAAAATGGAGTTGAATTTGTTTCTACTTTATTACACTTATTACAATTTGAAGTAAATTGGTTTCTTTCCTCTATTAATTGGCCCTGAAGAGCTTTTTTAGTTTCAATGTAAAATCTTCTCCTTACATATTTTCAGTTTCACGTGCAGAGTTCATTACTTCCGTTGAATTCCATCTTTGACTTCGAATGAATGAATATCAAGGGTTGGGCATTCATTCTAAAAACGAATCATTTCACTGATAGTGGTTCTAACAATACGTACACTACAACCTCCTTTACCGGACCAATTTTCTTCATCGTCGAAGCGGCACTTTTGTTGCTGTAGCCGTTCTATCCTCTGGGATTTATGTATTTGATCATTCTGATACTTGAAATATTGAAAAACGTTCCAAATAAAGTCCCTGTAACGTCTTCCCTATACTAACTGCAAAGAGGTTATTTCTATGTTTAACGTCATAATTTCCAGGCCTAAACCACTGAGCTACCAACACTTACCTCCTTTGTTTTTGTATTTTGCTTTTACTTTTGATTGCTTTTACTTCTAAATTTTAAGAATATTGAAACGGAAACTGATGTTTCTTACATTTTCTGATTATTTGGTTAAACATGTTTTGTAAATACGTTATTGTAAAACTACTATCAAATTATATCTTCAATAAAAGTAACAGTTGAGTTTATTAATCACAAAAAGACTTAAAAAGGATAAATAAGTTTAAACAGAAAACGTATTATTTTAAAACCTTTTTTTTTTTTTTTTAAGAACTCATTGATTTAAAAAATTACCCTCCCATGGAAAAAAAAAGAAAAAAAGCTGCTTAAGTAGTTTGAGGAAGTGAAGTGTTGTATTTCCTCCTCACGAAATCACTTAAGAGGGTGATGTTCTCTATTTTTGGGGAAAACGCTCTCTCTCTCTCCTATCTCTTGTTTCCGAAATAAAGTGACATCTGGTGGTAATGTATCCAACCAAACAGCCTGTTTTGACAGCCGAGGCCAACAAGAGATGTCAGTTGGATGGGTAACTTTGTTCATTGCAGACATTTTACAGCCCACTCGTAAATAACTGGTAATATCCGATGGAATGCCAAATTTACTCACCCAGTCAAAACGAGGTTCTTAGATTTCGGAAAGGAATTCTCCACAACGCAACTCTTTTGTCACAACAAGTCCGTTACAGAATGACAGCTTTCCCATGTGGATGCCAACGGTTCAATGTAATAAGGAAATATTTTGTAGCTGTAACTATTTAAATTATCTTCTTTTCTCCACTATTTGGAATCTTCATCATCTATTTCTATTTTCTTAAATAATAATGTAATTCTAAGAAATCCTTGTCTTCAGTCACTTTCTGAATTTAAATAGTACAAAAGTAGATAACATTTACAGTTGAGTTTTTCTAATGTTTCACCAGTTTCTTCGATGTTATTTCGTAAAAATAGAAATAGCTTATTTTAACCAATTTCTTTGTTAAAGTTATTTCCTTTTTCAAACTTTAAAATCTTTCTAAACAGGACTTTGTAAAAACAAACAAATATTACTATCTTCTGCTACGTTATTTACTTGCTTAAGAATTTGTTCGTCCAATTTATATATTGTAAATTAACAATGTGCAATAACATTATCTAACAGAGAGCTTTATTCTCTTCAGTGATTTTTAATTTTAAAAGTAATGAATTTGAACAGATATATTTATTTAATCAAACAGAAATATCGACATCACATAATTTAATCAATAACTTTATTATTAATTTTCAAAATACTATTTATTTTTTTTATTACGAATTTATAGGTAAAAATGCTCCATTTAAATATAGGAAAGATAGCATGGGGGGGGGGGATCCCTATAGAATATTCCTGTACATAATAGAATCACTGTATTTGGGAATTGTGTTTAATTGCCGAAGAACAGCGCAAAAGAGAATTCAGCACCTTCGTATTAGAAATAATATAACAGAATGAAATAATTAACTTTATTGAAATAGAGATCACTTGGTTTTTAATGTCAATTCTTCTTTGGTTCAAAATTAAATATTTCTTTTTCTTTTTTTGTGTTTATTCTATTTTGGACATTGTTTGGACTCATGAAACAATAAGGATTTTCCAGGGTCTTTCTTAATGGTTTCCAATGCTATATATTATAATGATTGATGGGTTTTCATCATCATAAATTCTTCATTATTTTATTAAAAAAATCATTTGCTAAGTAAGAAGAAATATGGGACCTCCCAAATTTAAACTGATAACAAAAATTGCACTTTAATACGTTTCTAAAATTTACTTCCTTCTATTGCTTTCTTTAAGTTAAGCTGATACGATGCCAAAAGGATTCAAAACTTTTCTTTTGAATACAATAACAAAACAGAAAATAAATAAAATTCAGTCAGCTAGTTTTGGTATTTAATACTAGGAATCGTAGCACTGTTTCGGATTGCTTAAACCTCCTCAGTTGGATTCGCCCAATATATCCGGTTGGGAATTAGGACAACATACCTAATGGAGAAATGACAAAACACTGACACCTCAATTAATAAAAAAAAAAACATCAAAAATAAATTATGAATAAAAAGGATGGAATAATTAATGTATGATAGCATCCCGCTTAGCTTAATTCTATAAAATGTTAATGCATAATATTCCAATTTAACGTGCGCAAAGACAATATATACAGCAAGAAAAACAGAAAAGTACATAAATAAATAAAATTCTATGAGCTATTTTCTGTACAAGGTGGCCGTAATTAAAGCTCGATCGAACAACCGGAATGGCACCAAAATTGTTTGGGAGACTAATGAAGATTTGGGAAGAAGGATTCTGCGAAAAAAAAAAAGTAGTTCCAAAAGTCGCCGATAGAGCGAAATGTGGCGCTGTGGCAAAATGTGCGGGAATTTGCAAACAACTCAGGTAAAAGCTGTTCATCCAAATTCTAGGGTACGCAAGCTAAAACAGCGCCAATAATTCGGGCTTTAAAGGAATGCAAAAATTTCAGAAAGATTTTCCGATTACCAATTCTGCTTAACAAGAGCGTGCGTTACTTGTGAAGTTATTTTACCTTCACCAGTCCAACACAGCAATCGCTCTTTGTGAGTTTAGAACCTGCATAAAGGTCTGCTTCACAATGAAATCGATGATTAATAAGTTGGAAGAAACAGGATTCGGCAGAGGACGGAAACCAGTGCCAGAACAAACAATTACAGGCGTGATTGCAACTGTGATCTTCGACAGCACAGAGGGGATCACAGAGGCGACAGCAGTGAAGTAGTGCGACAACTGGATTTGACGTGAGCTACGGTATGGAAGGTCTTGTAGAAAGTTATTCACTTCTATCCGTACAAGATCAGCTGTATAAAGCAACTCCAACACAACGATTATGGTAAGCGACTGACTTGCTCTCACGTTTCTTGCCAGAATGGACGTCGACGATGCTTGGCCTTGGAGAATTCTGTGGGGAGGTGAGGCCCATTTTTATCTGTACGGGACGATCAACGCCCAAAATTTCGAATTTGGGCATCTGAACCATCCCATTCATTTCAGGAAATTCAAGAAAAATCGCTATTTGATGTGGCTTCACAGCAGATTTCATGGTAGGATCATTCTTTTTTTGAGAACATTACTCAATTCAGATAGGAAGGATAACAAGTTTCATTCCTGCACAAATATATCGCGATATGCTTTACAGTTTCGTCATTCCGCAACTTCAACAAAGACAATGTCTGGATGAGATATTTTTTTATGCAAGATGAAGCACCACCACACATTGCTCTATCGGTACAGAAGCTTTTACGGCATCACTTTACAGACGAGTCGCTTCTTTCTGGCTGCCTCGTTCTCCGGATTTAACTCCAAGCGACTGTTGGCTGTGGGGTTACTTGAAGTCCAAGTTATCTTGACGGGGTCCCGAACTTGACTAGCTTAAAAGGTAAATAATGTATATTATCTGTAATAACTTAAAATCGATATATTATACAGAACCTACAGACAGATCACTTTAATAGTGGATCTAGTAGGACTGAAATTGTAAACTTATTAAATTAAAATAAAAATAAAAAAGAAAACGTATCATGGGCTGTGATGAACATTCCTTAAGAAAAAGCGGTTGATAATACATTCCTTAAGACATGTTACCTTCGGCTGTGCACAAGACGCAATTGCATCTTGGTTCACAAGAATGGTGGCCACATTGAACCTGAGGCATTTCCGCACATGAGAAATGAATGTGTTTTATAAAAGGTGATATTTCAGTTCAGTTTCGTCTTTATTATTCATTGGTCTGTCCATTGCAATCTCTTTTTTATATTGCACAGCGCCACATTTTCCCCTATCGGCGACTTTTGGAACTACTTCTTTTTCGCGGAATCCTTCTTCCCATTCTTCATTAGTCTGTCATTTGGAGCTTTTCCGGTTGTTCGATCGAGGTACAGGTGACTTTGAGTGGGTGTCAGTTTTTAATTATAGCCACCTTGTATTTAATACTTGGGAATTTAAAACAGCGTCAATGTTGACTTTGATTCCCAGTGTTACATATAAAAAAATAGCTGAGTGAATTTTGTTCATGTATGTGTGTATCTATTTTGTTCTTGTATATATTGTCTAAGCCATGTTTAATTTGAATATTACATCTTTTTTTTTTTTTGAAATTAGAATTGTTATTTTAGATTTTACTGCTCAATTGAAGATGAGAAAATCAGTAGAATAGTAAAAATAAAATGAGAGAAATTAGATCCAAATGTTGCTTCATTATTTGTTTTTTTAACTCTTTTATCAGCTGTTCACGAGTCTGAAGACAATAAAATAAAGACGATTATAATAGACAAAACGAATTCTTACATTTCACTCAAAAAATAATCTTGGTTTAAAGGAATAAATCAAATCAAATCGAACTCTAATGGGGTATATTTTGTTTTTGAGCAAATGTTTTTTTGACTGGAAACATCGAATGCTTTTTAGTTTTGGACGTCGCCTTCCTTTTTATTCCATAGATAAAAATATCGTCATTGCTTTACTACTATTATATGTTTGATTTTTGCTTAGATTCTATTTTGTGCTAAAACTGTTCAGTTTGTAGTTTTCTTATAAAGTCAAAGAAATACAATTGGAAGTTAAGGATTTATTTTAATTACTGTTCTAAAAATATAGCGTAATATCCAATTTTAAAATTTAACGTTAATGTGATTTTCAACATAAAAAGAAACACAACATTGAAATTTTTTTGCCTTTTTTTACATTTTTATTAACTATTTATTAAAATAAACTTAAATTATTTTTCTTCTTTTTTTTTTATATATACTGTACATTTAAAAGATCTGAAGAAATTTGGGAGAACTTTTATTGTAAAAAGGAAAAGAAAGGAAAAGAAAAATTATGGTACAGAAAAATTATTTCGTGTTTTACAAAAACACATTCACTCAGTAGGGTCTCATTTTGCGGCGGTTCGATTTACGACGATTCACTTTTACAGCCATTGTCGAGTTGGACCGAACATCCCGACTTGTTGTACAACACTGTCTCAACCCTTTCTGTACGCTTCTAACTCTTTTCCTGTGTTTCTTCTTTTTCTAATTTTAGTGCAGTCTTTGAAATTGATTGTGAATCTTCCACGCATGACATCCATCAAAAAGACTTTTCCAAAAAAAGGATTGAAATGAACAAGGAAGACTGTAACATTACAGACAAAAAAATGTTAGTGATCAGAAAAATGGAAGATAGAGCGAAACGTGTTTGTTTGTAGTTCCCTCGGCTATTGCAGCAACAATAATGGCGAACTGAAAAAAATAAAACAATCAGCATGGAAAATGTAAGTTACACTAGAAATTTTATGGAACTGTTACTAACTCTGTGGATTTATGATTTAAATCACTCAGCATCTCACTCAGCATCCGTTGCTACAAAGGCTAGGAGTCTGTTTTGAGGAAATTCAACAAAAATAATATGGAAATGAGACATTCGCAAAGGATAGTTTGCAAGGTTCAAGCAATGTTTGCAAATGGATTGTATAGAAATGAGTGCAGAGGCTACTAATACCGAATTCAAGAAAGCAGAAAAAACAACATCAAAACAATTGAAGTCTTTCATGATGGCTTCTTCAACAAAATAAAAAGTGGGATTTGGTTGATATGTTTTTCAATTATCTGTACAATTTTCTGTTTACCTAATTTATTAAATTAAAATTGTATATTATAATGTAAAGAAATATACAATTGTTTTTGACTAATATGTTTGACCCCTGAACCTATCTCAATTTACGACGATTCAATTTATAACCAAATATCCGTGAACGTAATACCGTCGTAAGATGAGATCCTACTGTATTATCCTTTTTGGAATTATTTATTTTGAGAGAATATAAATATTAAAAATATGTAAAACTATGAATTTATTAAGTCTTTCTTCTGGGTGCGTTTTTCTTTCTTTTTCTTTTTTTTTTTTTTGCAAGAGACGAATATTTGTAGGTTAAAAAGTCAATTGCAGTAAGTTAACGCATTAAATATATTATAATAAAGGAGCATACATTAATAAAGTTAAATAATTAATAAATTATAAAAATAGTTCAAATAGTTGAAACTTGAATTGTGTGGATGAATCCTTTGTTATCAGCGATTCAAGCGACCACTGGAAAGGCAGAGCGCTGCAATCGCTTCCCATGATTCATTGCGTTTGTTTGGGATTGCTTCATAAATTTAACGTAGCGGTAACAGTAGCTTTCAATGTTTCAGTAACGTAGTACATAATCGTTGCGCGGCTGGATGTCACAATACAAGTAAAATTAAAATTATGCTTTCCTTAAATTCCGAAGACAACATTTGCGAGAATCATTTTTATACTCATCTTTTAGTCCACATTGATTTTGTATAAAAATTTAAGAAAAATGTTGTTTAAAACTTTGTAATAACCCTGGCTCTATTTTGGGTATTTATTCCAGTTTTTACTTAAATAGTTCATTTAAAATCTACAAGTATTTTGTTAGTTTAGATAGTTAATCAATATTTCTTTGTAGTAACCAATATTCTACATAAGTAAATAAAATATGTATTTTATACGTAAATATATAAAATAATTTTTTAATAATAATTTTATACATAAATGTCTACGCAACTACAAACGCCAAATAACTGTCACTTGAGATTTATACTGTATATCTAAGCTAAAGACAATCTAAACAGTAAAATTTTTTAATTTATTGATTAATGGTTACGATTTCTTTGTTGATTTTTAAATTCATTATTTATTCTTATAAAATTATTATCAAATATTAAATTAGTTTAATATTTATTAATTTGAATTAAAATATCACTCCTGAAACTAAATTACTCATTATTGTGACAGCATTTACTTTGGCTATTCTTAATTACTTTATTTATCAGTTTTGCTCAATTAATCGGTATTTTCATTAATGAAAATTAAAATTTTTTATGATGTTATTTAATTCTTCCATTTGCAGTCGATTTAATTTAATATTTTGTTATAAAATTTCTTGGGTTAAATTTCTTGTTTTGTTTAGTATTACCCAAGTTACAATTGTCAATAATAACCCTACAATATCGCAATAGATCGTTACAAATTATTTTAATATCATGTTATGTTTCGAAAACTATTAGTTTAATTGTTAGACATATTGATCATTTATGTGAAATTGTGGGTTTCCGTTATCGCAGATATTGACAATATAATTTCAAAATGATTATTAATTTTGTTATAAATTTTTACTTGTGGGGATAGAATTCAATTCTTTTTGTGTATTCTGGATGATAAATTTCTAAATTAGTCTTCGAAAAATTGATCGTCAATTTTGTGGATTACCATCACGTGGTGTAAAATAGCAAAGCGTAGTTCTATTTTTAAATGTCATTATCATTCATTTAAACAATGAAATATAAAGTAAAACAAAAATCTATGGTGTTAAAAAATAATTTTAAATTTGCTCTGAATTTTCAGTCATTTTCTTTATTAAAAAAATCTGGAAAAAGGAGAACTTGTAACATACGGCATTTGCACTACTTGTATCCCAAACATTAATTTCATAATCAGGCCACTAGGTGTTGGTTCTCTTCAACCGCTAATAATGGAGGAATAAATGACTTTGAAATAAAAATAAAAAAATAGATTTCATGAGACTATTCTCAAAAGACTCGTAGATGAATAACTACCTAAGTTTTTTCCAAAGATTCCAAAGTTAAAAAAGAATTAGGCTTCGGTTTTTTCGATAAGTTTATGTGTTTGTTTTGTTTTTTTTTCCTTGATTTTTTTTCCATTTCTTTTTTTGTTTTTTTAAACCAAAGATATTACGTCTATCAACAAAAAAATAAAATCTGCTTATCTCTTTCGTGGACTAATTATTAAATAGATCCATCGTTGTTTTTGTAATATTTGATCAATTTTTTACTAATCCTTTTTTAATTTGTTCTTCTTTCCTGATTAACTAAAGAAAAACCTCTTTAAAATTGAAGCCTTTTTTTTAAGAGTATTTCTGAAATTATTCTGATGAAACAAACTAAATATAAACAATGGCTTACAACAATATTTAAAGTAAAATTGAATAATATTGCTGCGTCTTCAAAATTCTTAACTTTAATAAGTTTTCGAAACATATTTTAAAGTGGAAATATTTTAATTTTTTGAGAGTAATTTGAAATGATTTAAATGAGTGGTTTGCAAACTGTGGAGTGATAGTGGATGGGGCAGTACGTGGATGTTTCATTTCTAGACGAAACACAATTAGTTTCTAAATTTCCACACCTTTAAAATGACTTTTTCACATTAAGTTCAAGTGCTTGGAGTTTAAGAAGCGACCATATTTTGTTTTTGTTGATGATTATGTATATTGCGTTTTGAAACTTGATAATCCAAAACTGTAGAAATAAAGCAGACATCTGTAAAGACAATTTTTTTTTAATCGCTGTCTGAATGAACTGTTTAGCTTCACTTCCTCATCAGATCACTCAGTCTGTCTGTGTGTATGTGCCCATATCTCTCTTTCTAAATGACTTTTGAACCTTTGAAACTTACTTCCAAATGGATCCAGAATCGATCTCAACTTTTAAACTGATTTTTTTTCTAGTCGGTCGTTGATGAGAAATTAGTGTGAGAAGACAACGAAAATTCTTCTGTAAAACCATTCGATTGATTAACAGCATTGATTTCTACAATCACTTAATACTTCATTGTCTTAAACAACCAATATTAATCCTTAATCCTTTAATTTCTAGTGGCTTAATAGGAGGATTAAAATCAGAGCTGATAAACGTTGTTTTTCGTTTCAGGCAAAAAGTGTGTCATTTTCCGTTATGCTTAATTTTAAAACAAAATAATTAGACATGAAATAAAATAGGATATTATTTATTTATTTATTTATTTATTTATTTATTTATTTATTTATTTATTTATTTATTATAAATAATTTACTTAATATAGAAATGTACATTAGATATATTTATATTTACAAATTAAAAATATTATTATTATTATTCTAACTAAGTAAATAAATTTGGAATTCCTGTTTAGAACTTTACATATCTACTTTAAATATGTTTATTTACAGATAAATCGGAATTGTGATGGGGGGGGGGGG
>JAFIDM010014012.1:2322741-2382203 GCA_023159025.1 Thereuonema tuberculata
GGGGGGGGGGGGGCAATAATAATATATAAATAATTAAGATAATTAATTATTATTAATGTAATTTATTGGAGTACTTTAAGTAATATTGATGATTAAGAGTCATTTATTGAATTCGTCTTTTGTTCGAGTCACTTCTCAAAAATAAAATAAAAATCGACGCTGTCATTTTCTTGAAAGGTGATAAAACGCGCAGTAGAGGAACTATTTTTCTTTGAAACTCAAATAGAAACATCTTTACGGAAGAAACGAGATTTATTCTTTCGTTTTTGTTATGTTTTCTGTTCCTAGTGTTCGTTGTTTAATGTTTTTCGTTAATCATTCCGTTTCTTCTTTTTACGTAATGTTTTCCTGATTAAAAGTAATGGGTTTTTAAACTAGGGATTTAATTTATTTAGAAATGGAATTTTTTAGAATTTGAAACTAAAATGTAGACTTTTCGTTTTGTCTTTATTTCAACTTTAAAAATAAAGAAACGTTAGAATGAGTCATTTCATTTTAATTGGATCAAAATGGGAAATTGTGATTGGGTTTTCTTTTTGTTTCTATTTAATTTAGTTCAATGACTTAATAGTGGATCATCATAAGAACACGCCCTGAGATGCGCCAACATACGTACCTACTACGTCTTAATTCGTTGGTGATGGGCGAGACCTGACCTGCACGAGTAGATTTTGTGTAAGTTGCTGCCCTAATCTTTCTTCCAGTTCGTGACAGTCACTTGGTTATGTCTTTTTCAAAATGGTCACAATCACAACTCGTTTTAAAAAATGCGCATTTTTTCAATGAAGTTCCAACAGACATCGTAAGGTGGGTCTCTGTTGTTTAATCGAATTCTGATTTATATGATGTCCTAAAGAACAGGTTAATCAACTGCAGAGGAACGTATTTATTCTGAGCATTTTATTTATTAGATCCTACCTCTGATCGTTAGAGAAAAATTCTTCCTTTATCTTTGAATATTATTCCACAATTTATTTGTCCGATCAATGAGGAAAATAAATAATTGCTTCTGTTGACAATTGGCAAAAACTGAAAATTGCAAGAAATTCATCGTTTTATATTTTGTTATGTATTTTCCTATTTTTTTTTTCATAAAAACCAGTGAATCTATCTTTGTAATAATTTTGAATTCTATTTGTGGATCAGAAGACAATCGAACTTTGAAATGTTTTTGAAGTGTTGACTCGAATAAAAAATCCCAGAGAAAAAGAGGTGAAATGAATTCCTTTGAGTAAATTATTATTAATCATTAATACATTAGTAATTCTCTGTTTGGATATAAATCAATCGGATTTAGACAACTTAAGTAAGTAAAGTTGATTGTTTCAGACAGAAATCAAGATAATGTTTACATTTGATAGATTTACAAATACACTTTTCTTTCTAATTACTTTCATGGCTTTCAATGAATTAAAAAAAAAAAAAAAAAAAAAAAGCTACGGAACATTTTAATGAAAATAAGTTGTGAATTCTTAAAAACTTCCTCTGTTGCTTGAAGTCATTATATTTTATCACTGTTGACTGTTGTACTTTACCAAACCCTGATGAAAAGTATAATCAAAACATTCAATCGTTTATTGATTTTTAATTGAAACCATCCTGAGAATAATTTCTATCGTTTTCTTTGCATTCTTTTGAACTCCTTTTTCATTAGTAATGAAGAAAGAATTTCTCTAAATCGACTTTTTTTAACTTTTATAACTTTTTAACTTTTAAATTAAAAAAAAGAAAGACCACATTGAAATATCCAATGTTCAATTGAACTTACATAATTTTGTTAAACGGTGTTTTCCATTTTTTTTAATGGAAAATCTTTTTAATCTTTTGTTTTATATTTTTTGTATCATTCAGTGAATATACAAAAGAGTCTTCCAGCAAAACACCTGTTACTATTCCTAAGAACTGTAAATACAATCTGGGTATTTTTCTGCTACCATAAATACAGGCTTCTCACGTAGGATCTAATCTGTCCATTGGGGTGATGGTAGCAACTGCGTCAGGTAATAACCACCGACCGGTAAGGTTTGCCTATTGTAAAATGTACAGGACATTTGATGTACAGGCGACAAATACTGTCTTTTGGAAGGAATTCGGTCCCTTTGATGGGTAATTCAAGCCCCTTACCCCCAACCATTCGGAAATTGTCACCCACCCACATACAACGCCGGAGGTCCTAACTGACCTCTGAAAAATCTTCCTTTCTTTCTTTTGGAGTCCATTCAAAGTGGTTCTTCTTTCAATTTTACTTTCAAATCAATCTCCCAAGCAACGTATCGAAATTCGTATTCTGGTTCATCTTCGCATTTCTGATAAAAAGATGAGTCAGATAACAAGAAGAGACGAATTGAAGTAAAAAATAAAAATATTCCAACTGTTTCCCACGGTTTCTTAGTCTTCTTTCCATTTACGAAAATCAAAGAAAATAATCCCTCAACAAAAAATAAAAAAGGACTACGAATAACAAATGTTACGTGGCTAATAATTCAACAAAATGTTACTACGGAAGACACTTAAAGGAACCAAACAGATTTCGCTCGGCCGTTTTGTTCGCTTTAGGACTCATTAGGACCTATCCAAACTGTATTAGTTTTTTCTGTACTAATTAAAAGCTTTATTATTAATTGGAAATAGAATTTAGAATGACAGTTTATTAAATTCCTAAGACAATAAATTCAGAGTAATGGGTGACTAATAGCCGATGCCCTTTATTACTAGAATTTAATAAATATTTTTTTTATTATTATTATTAATTGGATTTTTATTTTTTGATTCCTTTAGAATCCATTGGTTGATGGAACCATTAGTGAATTCCTTTAGAAACTCTGTGATGTTTTCGAAACTTATTATAAGAAATAAATTTAAATCGTAATTGGTAAGATCTTGTTGCCGTAGAAATACTTATACTGAAGTCCCTTAATGTTTCCTATTTCTATTTTTTATTTAAGTTACCTGTTATTTAAATGCTGACAAATGAAGCTTTGGTGTTGAAAAAAATGTAGGTTTTTCGTGATCTCTTTCAATTTACATTGATCGTTTAATCTTTTTATGGTGTTCTTAAAATACACTCTTTTAAGAATGAATTCATTCTCAGATCTCGATTTTTACTTACGTGTTGTTGTTTTTTCTAAACAAATTTTATTGATTCTATCCATGAATGTGAGGAGGATATTGCTAAATATCTGTTTTGTTTGTTCTTTGGTTACGCTTTAGTGGGTGTCAATTGGTCCCTCAGGACTAGTACCCAGTCGTCAAAGGCTTATGTCTTAACCGAATAAAAAATGATTTGAATTAGCCTATCACCTCTAGACGTTTTTATAATTAAGTCTACATTTTATATAGATTATTTTTCTGTTTTAACCGTCTTCATAGAGCTATTATTCTTTTAATATTCTTTTAACGAGTTCTTTCATTTGAGGCCGACTGGAGGTCACAGGAATTTTTTAACCTGTCTTTTATTGTGAATTTATTGTTATTTATTTTAATTTTGGAGATTTCCCATTGATTTCTACGTTGATTGTTTCATTTGTGAAGCCCAGGGAAAGTGAACTTGTCATCTTGCAGGAAGGCTGAGAACGCACTTGCATATCCACGAAGTCCCTTGCCCTCTCCCCTCTTGCCTTCTTCCCCTTTTATTGCTGCCCTCAAGGAATGTAATAATTGTTCCTATTGTCATGACCCCTTCTTGAAGAGGAAAAAATATAGATTTCAACTGTATATGTGCGTGGATGAAAGACCCTGGGCGAATTGAGGGTTGTTTAACAAACCCTTCCTTGCGGAGGGGAGACTCCGTTTATGAGTACGTGGATAAATATAACCATATGCGTTCTTAGCCGAAGGAAGGAGGGAAGGAGGGAATATTAGGGTCTGGGGATAATGTCTGACCTGGGATGGACATCATGTTCTTGACGACGGATGAAAAGTTTTGTAAAGACGAATTTACTGTTGTTGACTAGTTTTCCATTACTCTTTTCTTTTCTTTTTTTTTTTGTAATTAATCTACTGTAAAATCAAATAAAATAATAAAAATAAAATCAGAACTATATACTTACAACCAGATTACAACTTACAATTACGTTACATATATGTGGCAAACCTTAGAAACCTTCTAGAGGCGCTTATTGTTATCGTCGAAGGCGATTGTTACCTCTGGGACCCTCATCTAACCTAATACTGAGGGGCCGAGAACTGGGGCCCAAATTGCAGAAGCGGAAATAAAGAAGCGAGCCCTTACTGCAGTAGACTGTGATTTTATAATTTTTGCTTTTTAATTATTTCTATTTTAACTAAAATGGGTGGTGTATCTTTCTTCAAGATATTAAATGTTTCTATAATATTAATTTTTTAACTTGCATGTAAGAAATTAATACTGAGTTCAGAACAAGAGTCCTGTTCGACTGAGCCTAAGAACGGTTCTAATCATTATTTACATGAAATCCTGATAATTTTTCTTGATAGAAAAAGGAAAGTGGAACTTATATTAGTGAATTAATTTAAACTTTAAAGTAATAACACTTAAAAAGGAATTTTTCTTATTATTAAGTTATTATCAAAATCCTTTCCAATTGAATTCAGGGAATCTTTGAAACCAAGTTTCCTTCTTTTCCCTCTGTTAACGCCTTGTAGGTGTCACTGAACCAACCTCATTACAAAGAAGAAAAAAAATGACCTGTTTCGAAAAATTAATAAAAATACGAAAATGTTTGATGTTTTCTGCCTGATAGAAGAAGGAAGGAGATGATAGTAATGAAGGAAAGAATAAAAGGTAGAAGATACAACCCTCCGAATTGTTGAAAGAGGTGGAGTCCCTGTAGGCTAAGTGCCCTGCGACCCATTGGACAGGCGTTCACATGTCGGCGCCGTCCAGCCCACAACAAGACTCGTAAAAATCGGTCAATGGATTTTCACACTGATATGTGGATACAAATGGAGAAACTGTGTCTGAAAATAAAGAAAGGTTATTGCAACAAAGATTATAATTTAAATTAATAAAATACATTAAAATTTGATTAATGAATTTCTCTTTCATTGGCGATATTTCTTTAAAAAGTAATAATAATTAGCTTAAGGTATAACCTTTAAAGGTTACACCAAATACTTTGGAAACAATTAAAATCAAAGAAGTAATTGGTAATGTGACGTAACATGAAATTTTTAATTCCTTGCTTACATTTCATTATCCAGAACTGATTTTGAACATTTAATTTTTGTGATATTTTTATCACTTACTTGATCTAACTTACTTTAATATCAACTTATAAAATTTGCTAATTTCGTTTGTCTGTCTGTCTGTCTGTCTGTCCGTAACTCTATATAATTAAGCTACTAAGATAGATCCAAGGTTCTCAATGGTACCATTGAATCAAGGGTAATCAAATTGGATGAAATATTAGTTCATTTTGTCATTCCATGTTGTTGCCATGAAATTTTAACTGAAATTCTAACAAAACATACGTTCAAAACCAAATAATTTTGTTAACACTGCACCGATTTTAATGAAATTTGGCGTACTTACTCAGTTTTTTACGCTGATTTTGAAACTCAAAACCATTTTTGCCGTAGAAGCTTCATTCACAAGTTAGCGCAGTATTCAGATTATACAAAGGTGAGTTTTAAATGCCTTTCGGCGTTGTGAGTCAAAAATAATAATTATTCTTTAGATAAATTAAACTTTAGATATGGTTGGTATTTCGTTTTCTTTTTGGGTGGAAAATGATCCTTTAGATTAAACTCTCAGAACCTATATTACAGGTGTACAGGTAAGAAGTACACCTAAATAGGTCTGATAAACATGAAAAAAAAAATCAAATCAAATCATCAATCGAATCAAATATATATATACTTATAAGTTGGCTAAGTTCGTCTGTCTGTAACTTGATATAATTAAGCTATTAAAATAGATCCAACGGTTCTCAATGGCACCATTGGATCAAAAGTAATCAAATTGGATAAAATTTGTCATTCCTTGTTGTTTTTTTAAAGAAACATACGTTCAAAACCAAATAATTTTGTTACCACTGCATCCATTTTAATGAAATTTGGCATACTTACTCAGTTGTTTACGCTGATTTTGAAATTCAAAACCATTTTTGCCATAGAAGCTTCGTTCACAAGTTAGCACAGTATTTAGATTACATTTACTTTATATTTGATAGTTGATAATAAAATGATTTTTCAGATTTTTTTTATGCCTGTCGTCCGACAGGCTTTGCTACTAGTTAGATATTAAGTTTCTAATATTGTATTTGTGTCTTTAAACTGAGTTCGGTTTTGCAGGTAATTCATTTAAAATAAGTCAACATGGGCACAGCTTCTCCTCTTTTTATAAATAATGCAATAGTTCCAGCAATTGGAGAAGGAAAAGAAAAGTATTCTGAAACTGATGTAAATAACTTATTGGGCCATTTATGAATTAGGAATTTACAAGAAGAGAGAACGTGTGGTCTGTTTCCTTAAACTCTTGCTTTTTACATTATTTTTGTAAAGTTGTGAAACTAATACAAGCGAAAAATCTCCATTGAAATTACAATATCCGTTGAACATAAACAGTAGGGGTTTTTTTTTGTTTTTTTTCATTTTTCAAAAAAGTTAGTTTATTCCGCAAATTAAATAATTAAAATGAGTATTGGATAATAAAAACGACACACATAATTTACGAAAGAAATGATATATTAAAACATTTATAAAATATATGAAGAATACATAACAAAAACAGCACAGGTTCGTTCGGCAGTGGATTGCTCAGCACTTCGACAGCTAAAAGTTACAAGTTGGGCTGAGACCTCATCTCAGTGAAACGTTACCTCCAGTGGGATACAATTATACCTATCTACCTGTTCTAAATTAAAAGTCTGTTCTTCCGAAGATCCCTGGAAATGAATTCCTTTTATAATTTCATTAAAGATTTGTTTTTATCGAAGATTCGCTTTTTAGTTTTACAGTACTTCTGATTTTATGAATTTTCGTAAAATTTTAATTATCTTAAGAAAAAAAAAGTTTTCAATCAAGTTATTTTTCTTTTTATAAGTAAATCAACTTTTAGTTTTAGTTAATAAGAATTTTGAAATTAAAAAGAATTGGGTGATGAAATCAACTGTTTGTTTGACGTAAGATGAAAAAAGTACAAAGTCATCTTTGTTTGTTTTATTTATAAAAGAAATACTTTTAAATCGACGCAAAGGATTTAACAAAGAACATTTATTACATCGAGAAATTTAATTTACCATTTTCTCAATTTATATCGAAAAGAAAAAAAAAATCGAAAGCAATCAGAACGGACGGACGGACGGACAATAGTATATCTTCCTCAAAGTAAAACATTTGAACTAAAAAAAATACCTACCGTATATTAGAAAATTGATGAATGATATTGAATTTACTTCTGATTGATTCTGCAATTAGAAAGAATAATTATATTAATTATTATATTATATTAATTAAGTTAATAATTTCTCTTTAACTTAAAACTGTTAAAAATGAATTAGAATAGGTCAACCTAAAAGAGAAACGGAAGAAATCCCATAAAATATCGTGGAAGCAACGCAACAAACTCTTTATTCTACAATGTTTTTATACAAACATTGGGAATTTAATTTTTCTCTTGTTTTTTTTTTTACTCCTGGGGAATTGGAATTCCTCATTGTCTGACTCAGGAGATTCGAATTAAGGATTTTCAAATTTTAATATAATTCAGGTAATTTCTTCCTCACAACAAAATTAATTGAAACAAAATAACATTACCTTATTTTAATTATTACTTTGCTTAAATTATATTACTGAAATTACATTATTAAATTTATATTCAAACGTTGAATTTACGGTTCTTTATATAGTACATTTTGTTTCAGATCCCCAGGAAAACTTTACTTCGTAATTCCCTTTATAATATCCCCAAATTTCTAGCTTTTAGGTCACACGAAATACATGAATCAATCTGACGAAATAAATGTACTGACACAAATACAGCAAAAAGTAAATCATGCGCAAAAAAAAAAGAAAGAAAATCATTAAATGAAGCCTAACGCTTTCTTTGAATGCCACTTGTTTCTTGTCATCAAACTTTTAATTGCAAAGGTTTTTTTGGTTGCAACGTATTATGGAACAGACAAAATTTCCAAATACAGTATTATGTTTGCTATCCAATATCTGAAGTATTTTAGAAATCACGTCACTGTTAATCATTACGTAATGTATGAGCGCTGATTCCACATAAGTACTCGGCTTCCTGGAAATAGTTTTTGATTCTATTACACATTTAACTTAGTAAAAGTAAGTATTACAACGTAATCTTCAGAGATTTTTTTTGGGGGGGTGGGGGGTGGGGGAATTCTCCTAAACTTTTCTAAATTCATAGTTCGATAAGAGGATTTTAAATAGATCAAATCTAGGGGCGGATTACCTTTTTTAAAAACGTTTAAATTAAAATTATTTGGTTTTTCTATTTCGTTAAGGTTTCAGAACAAGATTTATTGAGGGATATTGAAGGATTATTTTCTCTATAAATTTTACATATATTTTTAAAGTATCGTTTCCCGAATACTTTGAATTTTTTTTTCCTGTATCTATTTCATTCGAATCCTACACTTTCCGATCCTATTTAAATAGTTCAAAGGTTTGTAATAAAATGTGATCCAACCTCTTCCCAGTTACTTTCCCTTTTTTCTTTTAAGATATTTTTTACTACTTTTTTTCTTGCGTATTCGAAGTATTCTGTTAAAGTGTTTCAAGAAAGAGTTTCGTACAAACTAGGTTTATTTTTTAAATATTATTAAGAGTTAGAATTAGAATCGTACCAAAGATGGGTTTATTAGGAATTTCGCGGCCTTTGAAGTAAATCCTTTAATAATATGATTTCCACAATCTATGATTTTTCTCTGAATTTAGTCCTCAGGAATAATCTACTTTTTTTTTTTAATAATTAAAGTGAGGAAAAAAGTAATGTTGTAAGAAAACATTGCTCTCTTTGTTGTTGAGTTGAAACAAGGATTAAATTATATGTTGGAAGCCTTTATTGAAATATCGTTCTAGTCGTTTCTACTGCCAAGGAGTTACCATGGCAACGCTATTGTCTCAAGGCTCCCTGAGGTCATTGGAGGAAAAAGGAATCTTCCCAAAAAGAAAAATAGTAAAAAGGGTCAAGTGGAGATTTGGACAGCGCCCCCTCAGCAAAGGGTTTATTTTTGGCACCTCCCAAAAAAACTTAAAAATTGTCGAACAGAAACCATGAACTGGTCTGTTCAGAATATACCACAGAAAATGAATTGATCAAACGCCAAAAGATGGCAGCACATGTCTGTAAGTCTGTACCATAGAAATAAAAAAAGCAAACAAGTTAATAATTAAAATTCAATTCAATTCAATTCAATTCCCTTTGAAAGATGAAAATTTTGAAAAATTAAAAAACCTGATGCAATGTGATCAACTTGTCAGTCGTACTTTATGAGAATATAGATGATGCTCATTTGTTTATTTATTTTAAATAGTTGGCTTTCAAATGCAATCCAATTAATGTCACATCCATTTCATCGGAATCATTTTACAGCAAATTGTAAATCATCACCAAAGGATCTTCACAAGGGAAAAGTGATCCGAATGAACCTAAACTGTATCGAATGCCAAATTCTGACCCTTTCATCGAGTGGATGAAGATTCTGACGGAACATTCTTTCACTTTTGAAAGCAAGCAATTTCCTCTTCTCATTGCCTTCGCCATGAGAATAATAAAAAAAAAGCTAAAGACATTTTCTTACTTCTCTTGTTAGCAGAGTCGCAATCCAACGCCTGTGTTCTCTCTACATTACAATTCACCTCACTTTCATTGAAGATCTTCAAGTTATTTATTCAGATTGTTACGAAGAATTTCATCTACAGTGAGATTTTTATGAATAAATCATTCAATTTGTTATAAGATTGAGATGAATTATAAAATGAGAATCACTGGCTTCTTATATTATTTTACTGTAACATTAAGAATCATTATGCCCTTAATAAATAGTTTAAGATGCGTAAGATAAACAGTATTAATTATAGAAGTATTTTGTCCGAATTCCGAATTTTTCTCCGCCAAAAGTTACTAGTAATTAATATTTGTAAGAATTATTATTAAATGTAAATTGATTTGCAGGTGGATAATCCAAAAAAGCTTTTTTTTTAATCTTATTACATTTCATCTTTGCTGATAAAAACAAATGCCCTGGATAAATGCCCTGGTTATAATTTCAACCTCAGTATTTTAGTGAGTAACAACAGACAGGAAAATTACAAAATACAAACTTATCAATTTAGATATGCGTAACACAAGAATATTTTGAAAAAGAAAATACAAACTAGACTGAAAATATCCTGCAGAAATAACATTCGGAAAACTCTTAAATTCAAGAAATCAAGAAATAATAATATAATATTATTAAAAAAGATTAATTAGGATTCATTTCATTTTTAATGTTTGATTGATTTGTTAAAAATTTCTTGCTTATGAACATTAAGATTAAAAGCTATCGTTTGTATGAAAATGTATTAAGTTAAAATTCTTATGAAGGAAAGTGTCCAATGAAAACCAAAGACAAATCACAGCAGAAGATTAACATTAGCCATGAATGAATGAATGTCAGTGAGGGAAGTGAGAAAGCTTGTCTTTCCTTTTAGCTCGTGACCCCCTTGATATCAGTTTAAGTTAAAAGGAATGCATTTATTTGCTGATTGGAAATTCTGAACATCTTAGCAACGAATTTTGATTGTTTAATGTTTTTGAGAGATAAAACGACGATATCTTTTCTTTCACTAGTAGTTGTGCATAAGGAGCATTATCAACTCTTAGGAAGGAGATACTCGTCACGATAGATAGATAAGAAAGTCACCAATCCATGAAGTTAGATTACATCCGTGAATTTGGAATCATGCTGAAATACCTTCCAAGTTTCTTTACGAAATGACAAAATTTTATCAAAAAACAAATTCTGGATTGGTTGTAAAAGCTGTTTTACGTCATTGGATTCTCAAAACTTCAGTTGCAGCAAATCTTCGAAAGAAAGGCCTTGAGAGGTCAGTTACTGTTAGGATGTAAAAATGTCAGGATCATAGATTTAAGGAAATCTAGTATTTGAATCTGTTTTTTAGATTGGAGTGTCATCGTTTGATTTAAAATCTCTGCTCTCCAATCTTACAAAATTTATACTTTTCTTTTATTTGGCTCAGATCATCGTAATCCCTCCCATTGAACACATTGTTAACCTTGTTAGGAAATTTGAAAAACTTATACTAAAAATAAAAAAACAAAAATTGAAGAAATCTTAGATTGTTGCGATTGTTTTTCCCTTGGAGAGAAAAATTCTAAATATTAAGAAATGGATTCACTTCATTGATTCTTAAGAAAATAACATAAAGTGGAACATGAGAATGGTTATTAGTTAAACTAAATTAAGTAGATTTTTTATAATTAGGAAACTATTGAAAATATGTTGAAGACCATTCATTCAGTTCCCAGAAGACGAGGTTTTTATCTGCGAATTAAATCACCAAATTACACCACATTCCACACCTGAATCTTGTAATCCGTGAATTTTTTTCCCCTCCTCTTTCATCCCCTCGTCTGTTTTGGATGTTTAAGCTTAGTAATAGGACCTACGATCAATCACTGCAAAACCCAGGTGAGTGAACTGACTCCATAACCACAACAGCAGCTTAAACACATTTTTTTTTTCCTTCAAAAAATTCCCCTCAGTTGTAAACCCAAGGATAATCAATCTGGGAAAAAAAATCAACAAACTGATGAAAGTTTCGATTATAAAAATTGTAAAGTAAATCTTAAAAAATCACTAAAGAGGAACAAAATCCTTAATCGCGATTAAGAAAAATATCCTCTTAATTAAAATGATTTGGAACATAATAACAATAATAATAAAGACAATAGAAGAGATAATAAAAACAGAGGAAAATCTACTTAAAAAAAAGATTCGATTGGTTCTTTTCGTGAAGTATTCAGAATGTAAATAGATTTGTTCTTTGAAATACAATGTAATGTAACTGTTTCTATTCAATATCAATTGTGTATATTCTTACGGTCTGTTTACGACTTAATCAATTTGTGAATATTTCTTCTAATTCCCCCTTCGTTGAAACAAATGCAACCAAATCAGATTCAGATGAAAATGAAATCCTTCACAATCTTTTAAGTAAATCAGAAGAAAACTGGTTTTCATCAGAATAATAATAATAATAATAATAATAAACAACCCATGGTTCGAATCCTTTATAATAGTAATTATAATGATGATGATAATAAACGTTATCCATCGTTAAGGCTTGCACAACCACACATCCCTAACCATTCTTCCACAATCTTTTTTTTTTTTTTTTTACACTTGGCAATATGTGCTTTGGTCCTTGACCCACCATATTGTCTTTGCTGGGGAAACTCATGGTTTGAAACTTTTACGATGATAATAATAATGTTACTTTACTAACATTTTATTCTTCTTAGAAATCTTTATTTTACATCTGATGATGAAAAGGAAGCAAACATTTAATACCACGGACAGAAACGTTTAAGATACTTTTCCACAGATTAATAGATCTTCTTAACATACATATTGGGTCGTCCGGAAAGTTCGTGCCGAGTTTGAAGGAAAAGTGGAACGCATCACATTTAAATTTTGTTACATTTATTAAATTCTATAGATGCCATTCTGTTCCACAACCTTTCTCCATCGTTCAGGCAACGTGAAAATTCCGTCCTTTCAGAACCTCTCAGGTTTTTCGGCGAAAAACTTTTCTAAATGAATTTTTATCTCGACCAAATTAAGGGAATTTTGTAATGATCGAAATTGGTGGAAATCGGAGGGTGCGAGGTCTGGTGAATATGGTGGATGGGATAGAACATCCTAACCGAGCTCCAACAACTTTTATCGAGTTGTCAAGAGATACATGAGGCCGCGCATTATCCTGATGAAACACGACGCCCTTCCGATTCGCTAATTCTGGAAGTTTTTGTTCAATTGCTGTCTTTAAAACGTCTCATTGGGAGCAATACTTTTCTGTATTTATCGTCAAGTTGTTTGGTAAAAGCTCATAATGCAGGATTCTTTTCCAATCCGACCAGACACAGAGCATGACCTTCTTAGGATGAAGACCGGCTTTTGGGGTGGCTAAAGGTGGTTCCTTCCGCTTTCCCCAAGACTTTTTTCGCTTAACATTATTATAAATGATCCATTTTTCATCCCCCGTCACTACTTGCTTCAAAAATGGTATCTCCGCGTTGCGTTTATAGATCGAGTCGCAAATGGAAATGCGATCCATCAGATGTTTCTCCGTAAACTCGTGGGGAGCCCATACATCAAAACAGTTTGTGTAGCCAAGCTTCAGAAAATGCTCGTGGGATGGTGGTTTTGATATTTTTAACATTTCTGCTAATTCACGTGTCGTATAGCGTGGGTTATTCTCGATCAGTGTTTTAATCTCATCTTCATCTGTGGTGGAGGGCCTACCCGGCCGTTCTTGTTCTTCAAGGTTGAAATAACGAGCTTTAAACCTAGCAAACCACTTCCGCACAGTTCTTTCAGCTACAGCACCTTCGCCATAAACAGCGCATATCTTGTTTGCCGCTTGTATCGCATTTTTGCCTTTCCGGTAAAAGAAAAACATTATATATCTATAATGCACTTTGTTTGCTTCCATATTCAAAGGCGTAATCAACTGCCAAAAATTAACATATCGTAATCAAACTTTTTACCAAATATGCCTGAATTCCAAATACCGTCTTTTAGAATATGTGTCCATGTCATGCCATTTTCATTCATTCTGATATATTCAGGGGTGTCCTTATGTCACCTATAGAAAATCAGCACGAACTTTCTGGACGACCCAATACATTGAATGTGCTTTGACAATTTAATCTTCTTCTTTTTTATGTATTTGTCGGCTCAGTATTATTGAATACTTCACAGTGTGGTAATTATAAGTAAAATACAGGAATATAAACTTGGAAAGACCTTTCACTTACAAATGAAGTCTATGATTTATTCTTCTTCATTCGAAATGAAATGATAGAAATAGATTTCTTAATCTACGAAGATCTCAATCCTTCAAGAGACATCCGATGAAATTAGTAATAAATTCGATTCGTTGGACGCCGTTGCTTGATAGGTTGTTTGTCTACAAAAGCAGTTCAGAACAATTGATTCTGATGGATTATTCTAAAAAGCATTGTGTAAAGAAGAAGAAAAATGGATATATCACAACTTGGATTACTTGTGACTGGATTTTATAGTGGCACAAATGCTAATACATTGGAAGTAAAAACAGAGAAATCCTTTTTGAATTTACGTTTGCTTTAGGATCGAATATAAAAATAGGGTTTTATTTCGGAAAGGGTCGCATCAGGGAACCTACCATCAGAAACCAAACAGTATTTAAAATTGACGGAGAGGGGGCGGTGTCATCCAGTCAAAAGAAAGAAAATGACTCCTACACTCTAGAGAGCCCAGTGGTCTAGGAGCCTCGGCGGATTTTCTTGGGTTATTTCATATTCGGATGGGACCTAAGTTTCACTCAGTCTTTTGTAAAATGGAAACCGCCTTTCTTTCCCGAGACGTGTGAGTATTGGACTGGCCTCCCACTGTCAACTACTCCCGAGTGAAAAGACAGCGCTTTTATTTTTTGGGCGTCCCATGACCCATGAAGGCTTGAATGGAACCTCATACAAAATGAAATTTTGAAGAATAGACAAATTTGGGCCATTCCATTCTATACGCACCTATGTTTCTATAAGAAGTTAAATTTGACTGTTTTACAAAACGGTTGGAGACAACGGAATAAAACAAGAAATTACTCTTTATATTAGAAAAAAAAAAAAAAAAAAAGTTATTTTAACCTCTAGAACGACAACAGAATGTCTTTAAATATAACTTGCCCGTTTAAAATTAATAATAACACTGGTCAACATGATATTTTTCACAAGAAAACTAAATAGTGATTCTAGTGTAGTTTTGTTAACTGAATTCAAATATGTAATCAGCATTTTTCCATCAGGCATAGTTTTTTGGTGAGGGTCATTTTTGTATAATATACTTCTGTACATTAGGTATTTTTTATTATAATTCTTGTAAATTATAGAAGTGGTAATTTTATTCAGAATAATTTGGCACCATGCAGACTTATTCTTGTTGAAACATGTTCTAACTCTGTACGGGCTTATTCATGTTCAAACATGTTATAACATGTTCAAATATTGCATTGTTTTAGTAAGCAGATGGCCAGAGCCAGTATTGAAATTGTAGTGAGCCTGGCAACACATGTAGTGGTTTTCTGCTGTATATTGTTTTTTTTTGTAAGTTGAGCTTTATAAACATTTCAATATGCCAAGAAAGTGTTTAAATCAACCAAACGATTTCTGCTATGTCAGTGGGGAACTGACTTTCAAGTCTCAGAGGCGAAATTTCACACCACTTGCGAAAAAATGTTATGAGCTTTATTTTGGGTGTAAAGCTGGTGATTTCGATAAGACCATGTGTTAGGCTTCTCACTGGATGGAAAAATGTTACTCATCCTTTGCCGTTTTCACACCCGATGATTTGGAGAGAACAGAAGGACCATTCAACTGACTGTTATTTCTGCTTAACTAACATTACAGGAATTACGTCCAAAACAAAATATACAGTTAAGTATCCCAATTTGACATCTGTAATGAGACCTACGCCACATAATGAAGAATATCCTGTATCAAAGTGTCCAGATTTCATGACCTTAAGTAATAACTCCGACTCCGACCCAGCTCATACTGAAGACGATAGAAAGGAGGGAAGTGACCCTACATTTGAAGCAAGTAGTTCATCAGAACCTCACTTTTTACCTCAAGAAGATCTCAATGATCTTATACGGGATTTAAATTTATCTAAACAGTAGGCTGAGCTTTTAATAAAGTTCCAGACTCAAAGGTTGGAATCTACTCCAAAAAGATACCCGGATATGCGTTTATCGTAGTCGCAATAGTGATTTAAGTGACTACTTCTCTAAAGAAGGCCATATAGTTTTTGGTAATAATGTTTGTTCAGTAATGGAGGCTCTTGGATATCAACACTAGCCAGATCATTCCACCTAGACTTCTTTCCTGAAAATCTTGGGTCTGTCTCTGATGAGCATGGTGAGCGTTTTCATCAGCAGATTTCTACTATGGAAAAGAGGACAAAGGCAAATGGAGTCCCAGTATGCTGGCCGACTACTGCTGGACCATGAAGAGAGACATTCCGAAGGCAAATTATAGCCGAAAATCATCATTTACAACTTTTTAGATAGGCCAAAATTAGCCGTATATTTATTATTTAGTGTTTCGTGAGTACTAATTCTTTTAAAACTTTAAACACGTGTCACAGAAAAACCTTGCCTGATGGAAAAAATCTGAGAGCATATTTGAACTGAGCATGGAAAAGATAATTACATTCCGTTCATTTAGTCCTTGTGAAAGAAAATAAACCAGTGTAGACCAGTATAGACCAGTGTAATTTAAAATTATCGTTTTTCAATTAATAACTTCCTCTAAGTAATAAAATTTAAGCTGAGTGAAAATACGCTTAATATTTTGTTTGTTTGTTTTTTTTTTGGGGGGGGGGTTAAAATTTTCTCAAGAATTTTTTTTTTAATAATTAATTAAAAAAACTCAAAGAATATGAGGCTAAGATTAAAAATAGCCTAAGGCTAAGACATAACTGTAATTAAATAAAATAATAGCAATTGCGATATTTCTATGTGAATATGAGAGATAAAATCCTAAGATAGAAACAGCTAAATGCTGTGAAAGGCTTAACAAGAGAAAATCAAATGGAGACAAAACAGAAAAGAGAAGAAGGATAAAACAGAGCAATCCTAGAAAGAAGAAGAAAATAAATAGATAATCATTTCTGTAAAATATAAATAAAAAAATGTTTTATGAATTAATATAAAAAATCAAAGCCTTGATCAATTCATGACGGAGACAGTGACTCCTCATTGACTAAAAAGCAAGAAAATAAAAAAACATAAAAAAAATGTGGAGATCAATTAATTTATTAAATTTTTAAATTTGATTTTAAAATTCCAACTTGACAGTAGAAATGAGAGGATGTTTAAGAAATCAATTAATCTCATTCAATATTTGTCTAACAATATTTCTGTAGCTATGGATGATAGGATAGTAAAAGTTTTTTTTTCTTTTTTTCTTATTAAATTCTGTTTAATTCGAAGAGTTATAATTTATACTAATTTTAAATTATTAGACTGGAATATCATTTTTGTTAACATGTATTAACTTGAGTGTTTTAATAACTTTTCTCTTTCTTTGTCTTTGGGATTTTGGTGTATTTTTTTTTTTTTCCAAAATTAGATTAATTTTTAAAAAATTTATAAACAGGGTTTCCGTGAATTTTATTTTTCTAAATTCTATTCGTGTAGTTGACAAATGAATAGAATTTGAACAACTTTTTTTATTTTTTTTTATTTTCCTGAACAAATATAAAATTTTGTTTTTTTGCAAATTTTAGACTTAATCTTAGATCCATGTGGAGTTATTTTGGTTACTATAAATGTAGCATCGTTAAAGATTCAAGTAACTTCTTTGTCTGAAAAGTTACCTCTAAGGAGAATTTGAACAATTAACAATAAGAAAACGATTCCAAATCAACAAAAGTTGTGTTTGCTGTAAATAATTTAAGATTTTTAGTTAGAAGTATCAGAGAATATTAATTAAAAAACACACAAACATTTAAAGCATCCCTAAACGTGATTCTTCGAAAGTAAACGTCAGCTACAGTTATTCAACGTTTAATGGCATTGCAACAGACAAGTGAAAACAAAAAAAGATTAATCCTCAAATCTTACATTAAACATATCGAAACAGGATTATAAATCATTATTATTATTACATAAGAAAAATACTAAAACTTAAAAGAACATATTAACAAGAATAGTTAATAAATGTACTGAAATCTGGAAAAAGAAATGGTAAAAATCTATCAGATGTAATTAGGAATGATCAGTGCTGCAATTCGAAATAGCTCTCTATAAGGTTTGTGTATTTTATTGCAAAGTCTAACCCTTTCCTGTTTTACGAAACAGATGTGAGTAAATGAATCATCTGTTGTTGTCAGGCATTTTCCAATTACACTACAATTGCATGGCTCCAGGCAACATGGTTATCTCCATAATTTTCCATGGATTCGTTCGTTGGCTCGCTTCGTCGATCAACCGACAGCAGAAGCAGCTTCTAGACGCTTCTCATTAACCAGCCTCACTTGATTGGTGCTACGATGGACCTCGATCCGTACGAAAACCATCGTCTGGCAGCAGCAAATTGTTGGTCTCACGTGGGCGAATTCGGCCCATATTAAAAAGTTACTCATTATTATGGCAAGAAAAAAATAGTATCCTCTAATGTAACATTTGAACGAAATTAAACCTTAAAAATATCCTTGATCACAATAAATAATAGAAGTTTGAACTCTAGAAATTACATAGATCACAACTAAAGTTAAAAAAAAAAAATCATGAGAAATAATGTTGAAATAAGAAGTGAAACATTCGCACAAGAAAAAAAGGACTGAATCTGAAAAATGAAAGTTTTTTTAATACATTAAAATTACTTTAAAAAAAGTCACTGCATATTGATTTTTATCTTTTTTTCTGTATCTGAATAAGAGTTCTAAAAACAAGAGAAAACACTTTTTAAAATAAATTGCAATGAATCAATAATAATATTTTTATTGTGGGTTAAGACTTTCTTTGCTGTTACAATTTGGATATTTGTGTTAGAAATTTAGATAGGATTTCGATTTCATGTTATTCAGATTGCAATTTTCGTTTTCCTTGAATTCCAGAGTATTCTTTAATTAGAAATTTCTCATAGTGTTCCTAATTTTATCATTAACTTTTGTAGGTTTCGGATTAATAATGATGTAGTCATTCATGAATTACAGGCATTTCTGTGAAATTGATTAGTTAGTTTTGTAATGGTTTGTTTATTTATGAAACATCAATGTACATTAATTGAACCACATCAAGGGAATTGTACATTTGTCTTTACACAATAAGCATATTGTGATTTCCAGTTTGCATAAGTATACAGAATCCATTTTTCAATTTTAACAATAAATACGGTCATTATTGTTGTTTTCTATTTTTATTGCAACACTAGCCGGGTACCGTCGCTTCGCTCCGGAACCCTTGCATATATAGCATTAAAAAAAAATAAACTTAAATTAAATTAACTTTAAGCAAATTAATATTGAGATCGGAGAATATACCACTTCCCAGCCCGTTGTGGCCTTCTCCGCTTAACTCAAGTGTATTGCGAGTTGGTGCCACACACCTGGGGTTGCCGCCACATACTGCATGGGCAGTTTGCCAGATTATTCCCTATCCCATGGGAATTTCAAAAAATCCGACCTTATTCCTTGTCTACATCATAAAGGGAACCTCAGTGCAAAATTTCAGCCTTCTAGGTCCAAGGGTTTAGGGTGGGCGTTATGAGTCAGTCAGTGAGTGAGTCAGGACACTTCTTGTTATATATGTAGATTTTCATGAATTTTATTGTGTTAACCTCATTGATTAGTTTTTTATAGATTATATGTGGATCGTTTATTTTCTCATTTTCAACTTTTATTATCCAAGATTCGTTCTTAACATATTATTCCTGGTGTTTCGATATCATGCTTATTTATGAAAATATGATCTATATTTGTTTTCGTATTTCCATGAATTGTACAGTTGTTTCTGGTTGTTCCGTAAAGACAATTTTTGAAACCATTATTGCACATAAGTTTTAGGTATTTCTGTACTGCATTGTTTTTATTCATTTTGTAAAGATCTATATTTACGTCGCCAATTAGTATAGTTGGACAGTTTTTAAATATGGTTTATTCATATTTTTTTCTGGTTTATATTTATGGCTAGAATGTTAATATTTTGTGTTTGATAAAACAAACACATTTTTGATATGGAAACATATTATTACATATTCTTCAATAAACTTCTTCCTTTTCATTTCTGATATATAATTATTTACAAAACTCCATAAAACACATCGTAGTATTTAAATAGATTTATTTTAAATACTAAAATTGCAAATTTTCGAATAGTAGTCCGCCTTTTCTTTTTCAAGCATAAGAAAATTGGAATAAGTACAACAAAACAAAATAGTTTAAACAAATTTCAAAAACACATGAATCAATAAGTTTAGTTGTTTTTACAAAAATATATTAAGAAGGTACAATTCAATTATTAAAAGTAATAATAAGAAAATAAAGGCCATTATAAAATCATAACAAATAATCATAGTCTTAATAATTAAAAACATCTATTGTTGCTATTTTATTGCAGTTTGTTTTTATTAAATCTCTCATTAAAAAGACTGGAGAAGGGTCTATATGCACTCCTTCATACCTGTTAAAAAAATTTTCTTTTGTGTTTTTTATAATACCACTTTCTAATATTTTCCTTCATTTTGAATCATATTCTTTGTACAAAATTTTTACATTATTATCTATTACGTGTCCTTTATTCAAACAGTGGTTGAATAACATGTTTTGTGAAAATTCTTGAATCATTTTCCAAAAGATTTTCTTGCTCCGACGTCTTAGTAATTTGTAATTTAACATTTTGCTTACGGAATGACAGACTGAATACCGTTTTTATAATTAGAAAATAATAATAGTAATAATAATAGCCGGGTAACGTCGCTTCTCTCTGGAACCCTTGCATATATAGCATTAAAAACAAACTTTATTTATTTAGCAAATTAATATTGAGATCGTCGGAGAACATACGTCTTCCCAGCCCGTTGTGGCTTCTCCAGATAACTCACATGTATTGCGGGTTAGTGCCATACACCAAAAATTTATAGTCAAAAATCACATTTTTGCATGTATCTTGCAAACGCAGAAACGTTTGTGAACGGCTGATACATCGTTCGATAGAACTTTCAAATACCAACATTTGCTCAATATAATGTTCTCTTCCAACTTTTATATTTTTCGTTTAAATTGAGAAAAAGTAAAAATTTGACCCTTTAAAAGGCGCCATCTTGGAAACCAAAAAAGTTTTTTAGAAGATTTTTGTAGCATTATGTTTGTCTTAAAAAGCTCTACATTTTATCCATTTGCATGACCAATCTATCTCTTATAGTCTTATGACAGACAGAATAACGTTTTTATAATATAAGATTGTATCACGTAGCCATTAAATGTATGTAACTGAGTCATGGGATTTAAATTAAATTCTATCATTAATTAAAAAAATCAAGGAATTTTTTGTTGCTTTTGGTGAATTCTATTGTATTTGCAAAATTTCTCCAAAGAATTTATTCAAGAAGAAGAATCTAATTGAAATGGAACAGAGACTTGCCTTGAAGTTGTATTAGCAGGTAAAATAAAGAATTATAAAGTTAATTAAATAAAAAAGTATATCTTTCAATCGGATTCCTATTTTATTCTTTTTTCTTTTCGTCAGTTAAAAGAGTTCTTAACAAAAATGACCGAATATTAACAGAATGATCGCTTTGGAACAAATTATGCATCTTTAATTTTTCTATTTGAAGGCGTAAAACAAGCATTTCTTTGGAATGGCGTTAGTTTTATAGAAGAAGCTTATGTAGCATAGAATTGTTATTCAAAGATAAAAATACCCTCAATGGGAGAGTGACATTATCGAATCCAATCAGAAAATAAAAATACAATTACATCATTATTTCTGCTTTTAAAAACTAACAAAATATAAAATGAAGAAAACTTCTTAGATGGTGGTAGTGCCGATTTACCTTTGAAGGGGGCAATTCAAATTTTTCGGGGCCCATTAGGGCAACTAAGAAAAAAAAGAAGTCAGAAGAAAGAAATTGAAGGAAGCATTAAACACATTTATCATTAATATATAGTTAACATGTATATTACAACTTCTTTCGACACTTCTCAGCCGATGGGCCCCTCTCAGTGCGAGGCCCCAAGCAGTTGCTTGTTTTGCTTCCGGTACTGGATGGAGGATTTGTTAGTGACGTAAGTTATTTGTTACTGTGATGTAAAATAATACAGAGGATTCTTAAAATAAAAAGAGAGGTTCGTAATCAATAAAAAGAAAGGTTCCTAAAGAGAGGTGATTTCAAAGATTATTTTTAATATTATATAATTGATAGTTTATAAAGTACACTTAGTCATTTACGTGAAGAAGTAATTTTTTATCTGAAATTCCATTGTCAACTGACAATTCAATGCAAATTTGGTTTAGTTAATATTTTATAATAAAATTCATTCTATTCTTCTATTAGCTTCGAAACACTAATAGGTTTTCCGGTTCAAACGCTTTATCTAAATTTCTACTAATATTTTCTGAAATCTGTAAATTTCATTCATTCTGATAAATAAATATTGTTTATTAATTTTCTTTTTCAATTTTGATTTTTTGTCTGAAATTCCATTGGAGAGAGAAAATGAAAAGCAATTCGGGATTATAAGATAATGTTTCAATTAGCTTTTGGATGGATTAGAATTCACAAATAAAAAATAGGAACGAATTAAATCCACTTTTCACATTTTGCTTTGAATAAACCAAGTGCTACAATCTGCTTCACAATTATGTCGTCGTAGTTCATTATTTGTATTGTATTTATACGATTCATTAGTTGAATGTTATTGAAACAGTTATAGTTCCATCAGAGTAATAAGAAATAGTTAATAAAAAATTATCAATTTCATTAATCATCATTCAACTGAAGAAAAAACTAAGGAGAGGCGACTCCAAGAGCAAAATCCTCAATACGTTATTAATGTATTATTAAACCCAAACAAAAGTAAGTATACTTATCTCAAATATAAGAAGTCAAACACACTGATAGCTGGTATCTTGAATTTCAATTTGCTGTATATCACACTCGCTATTAAAAATTATTATTTTCTGGATCTTATAACATGTTAACAGGGAAGTTTTTACATACATATCACATTTAAGTATTTCTAAAAATGCACCTTTAGAACTTCACAAATAAAAAAATATTTTCACACAAATTGAGTTAAAGTTTAGTTGGACAACTTTCTGTGAAATTCCTGGATTAATAATCAGGTTCCTAGAACGGTTTTGGTTCGATACTAAATTCAATATAATGGGGGAAAATTAGGAATAAAGCTGCAGATTGATAAGAAATTGGTAAAAAAGACGTGTTCGCAAAGAACATAGAAGTACATTTGTCTTAGATTAGTTGAGATTTCTTAGAGATGTGTTTCACAATTTGCGAGATTTTCTATCATCAAAGAGGAGAAACAAGGAACAATTTCTTTCATTTCTTGACTCTAAATTAAATAATGAGTCAGAAAAAGAAACGACTGGATCTTATTACAACTTTCAGAGGCTTTTATCTTATATGTGATTTCCGTGTTTCTTAAGAGCCTTTACAAATTCAAGAAAATTGAATGATTTTTTTAAAGCCTATATTTATTTCATAAAAGAAATTAAATCAACAAAAATAATCTGTATTATTTACATAACTTTATCATTTTAAAAAGATACTTTAGAAAATGCAATTTTTTTAAAAATACTTCAAAATCCAATTAAAATACTTTTTTTTTTTTTTAGCTTATTATAAGATTCATCAAACAAATTAGTTTGTATGTATGTTTCCGCACTAATACAGATGGATGGATGTTCTTGTAACTTGATATGCCTATTCGATGGCTACAGACTTTCTAACTGTTATTGTTATTCCAAATGAATCCATGCTGAGAAATTGGCGTGAGAAAAATATAGTCCTAAACAACGAGTATTAAATCCTTTTAACTGATCCCCACACATGTTTTATAGGATTAATGTTAATCTGTTTTTAACAATTTAAGTAAATAATGATTTTCAACAAATTCTTCTTAATTAATGTTTTAAATAACTTCTTTATTAACTTTTATTAACTCCATAAACTCCAACGACAATATTTCGTAGGCTAATCGCCCTACTTTATCAAGTCTTTTTTTATAACTTAACCTCACGGGAAGAGAGAGAGAGAGACCATCTCCTTTTGATTTTGGGAAGGAGGGAGATGGTCTCTCTTCCCGTGAGGTTAAATTACAAAATAAAAAAAAAGGCTTGATAAAGTAGCGCGATTAGCCTACGAAATATTGTCGTTGGAGTTAATAGAAGTTAATAAAGAAGTTATTTAAAACATTAAATAATAATTTTAATTTAATTTTTAATTCTCAGTAACCGGAAACTTTGGATCGTTTGGTTTTCAGCAAATATTATAATGAGAAAATAAAATGTAGACTTTTTGTTTCACAACTTTAAAAAGAAAAAAAGAAAAAAACTTTAAGAAATAACACTTTACAGAAAGTAGGTTTTAAGTTCTTCTGAATTCTGTTAAAGATTCTGATTGCCTGTATTTAGTAATTCCACAACTGTAAACTCTAGAGGGGAAGATTCCAAGCGAGGGTAGAGAAGACCTCGCAATAATTTTATAACATAAGCATGCAAGGATTTGGGAGTAAGAAGCTTTGTGGAGTTGAAGAGGATGGCGGAGGATAGAAAAGATGGAGGAACATGACATGGATCTCATCCCAACCAGTCTCCGGACTGAGCCACTGATCATCCGCAAACTTAACAAATGTCGATATAATGTAAGCGCCTTCGTTTTTGATTAAAAAAAAATCAGAGTAGCATCTACTGTATTGGCTGTAAGTAATTAACACTGATGTACTAGAAAAACTGAGATATCTGGTACATCGATTGGATTGTCGCAGCAACACAACGGGACTCCACGAGCTTTCTGAAGTATCGTGTACATAGTGTACACCACGCCTGTTCAATAGTGGTCACAATTCCCTACTATTTGCTGACGGACATTGAACCACTGATGTTCAATATGGTTGAAATCCAGCGAATCTCTGGGCTAACTCATGATACAAAACTAACAGGAAAGTCATAATTTGGTGACCGCAGATCTGTGCGAATTGTCCTGCTAAAAGAGCCCGACCCCGTCTGAGTGAATGAACGGATGCAAAGGAACGGTTACGTAGCGTCCGTCGGTCTGATGTATCAGAGGTCGTAATGCTGAAAACACTACACCGCCATAAACAGAGCCACAGCCGCCCTGGACTGTCCCTTATGGGCTTGCTGGATCTATTGCATCGTAGGGTTTTCGTCATTTGTATAATTGTCTCTGTGCCCGATGCAGCCGTTGAATCGTCGGACCAGGTTACACGTTTCCAGTGGTTTTGCGTCCTGTGACAGTGTTCATGAGCCCAGACGACGCTCAGATCCTTGTGCTATTGGATCAACAATGCGACCCGAATTGGCTGTCAGCTCCTGAACCCCACACAAGAGAAGGAACTTTATACTGTCCGAAGCTGATGTTGAATTATTCTATTATCTGTTGCAATCAATCGTATGCTAATAATTCTTCCCAGATGATACGGTACACGATCGACCAGAGTTTTTCATCGGCCGATCACGTTATCACAATTTAAGCTATCTTGAACGAGGCATAACAGTAAATACAAAAGATGGGTCACTCCATCTCCAAAATTTTAACATTAAATTTGGATTTATACGTGGAACAATTTCAAGGGCGTACCACATAAGATCAATGAAGACATTGCTGGATGTCTTCACTGATATTGTGTAGTATATCCTTGAAATTGTATTATACAGCGAATTATACAACAATTGTACGGCAGATATATCCGCCTTTATCCGACGGTTATTCAATAATGAATGATCATATTTTTTTTCTGATTCCATACCTTCAATCATCAATTTCTGGTGGTCCCCATTGGTTGCAATGCATATATACTAGCGTTTCTGCCAGTCGTCGAAGCCATTATTTGACAGGTTTTTCAGAATCGCCTCCGAAGCCTTCACCAATGCCTATGAAGATTGAAAACGTCTTCCATGAAGTTTATATTTTATTTTGTAATTGAGGAAACAGGAAGAAATCACAAGAGGCGATGTTTGGGCTATAGGGAGATTAAAAAACACACTTCACACTGATTTTAGGGAGATCCTCCAAGAATACATTTGCAATGTGTGGCCGAGCGTTGTGCTGGTGCAACATCCATATTTGGCATGGAGATGAGGTCGTTTTCGCCTGACATGGTCCTTTAGGGTCTTCAGTACACTTTCATAGTACTCTATTACATTTGTTTGTGTGGTAGTACAACATGCTGGTAAATCATTCCTTGAATATCGAAGAATGCACGAGCTGTGACTGGTGTCTTTCGAGGTCGATTGCCTTCCATCTTGAACATTTTATATCACCGCCGAGCAGTACTGTAAGGAAGTACAGATTCCCCACAAGCCTGCTGTAACATTGAATAAACCTCAGCACATGATTTCTTAAGACACAAACAAAATTTCAATGCGTACAGATTGTTCTTCACGACTCAACCTAATTGTACCGTAGGCGAAACTACGCATGATTCAACGTGAGCGAGCGCCACCTGTCGAAACCGGAACGAACCTGCGCAACGTAACTATGACGTCATAGACGAGACGTTACACCAACAATACATCAAAAAACCATTGTTGTACTATCAAAATTGTGAGAGTAAAAAGATTATGATCATTCATTGTTGAACAGCCCTCGTATGTACAACAGTTGCAGAAGATGCCATTTAATTCAGGAGTGTGACTGAAATTGGAAGAGACTGTCTCAGTTTTTCTGGTACTTCAGTGTATTTTCTTTCGCGTTTGGGTTTTGTTTTTCAATTGTCGAATTTTTAAACTGCCCGCAATCAATTCCCTCCCTCCGAAATTTTGAAGAATTTTGTTTTTGGTTGAAAAAATTGAATTGTTTGCAACCCCAAAAAAAAATCCTCTATAAACCCATGGTTTATTAATACTTTATCAAGACAGTGAGATCTGTTTTTTAATTGTTAATTACATTTATTCGTTCTATATCGATTCCGAAAGAAAAATGAAATTTCTCAAAAAAAAAAAGGATTTCATTTTAATAAAAAGAAAAATCTTTCTCGTTCAAAATGAGGACAGCGAGAATTACTTCTTAATTTCTAAACTTTCTAGTTTTGTGCTTTTATTTTCGGGAATGAGACGATCCAATCAGAAACAGTTATTTCATTCTTTTCTTTCATTCTTTTTTTTTTCATTTTGTGAATTCAAATTAATAGATATTCTAAATCCTCTCATCTATACAGCATCCATCGAAAACCTTTTCTTTTTTTCTTTTCTTTTTTTTTTTAAATTTATTATTATTATATAAATATGAATTTATTTATTTATTTATTTATTTATTATTATCATCTCTTTTATAGGTAATAATATAATATTGTGTTTTGTTAGATGATATCATCTGGTTAAGTAGCAGCTAAATTATTTATATAAATTGTAGAGTGAATTGAGTAACTGAGCTATAATTATCTCCGCAAGAATTTAAAAACTTTTAATCAAATAGAATATAGATATTAAGTAGAGACGAGGTTCATTCTAAACATAATTGATCAAATGTCTAAGTTTGTTATTTATGTTAATATTAAGTAATAGTTAATAGTTGTAATGATATCGTGGACTTTTAATTCTCTTTGTTTGAAAAAAAAATGTAACCTAAATATTTCTAAATTGGAATAAAAGAATAGTTAAATTCTAATTTTTAATTTCACTTAAACAACTGTTAGGAACAAAAAAAAGGCGTGAAAGTATTTCATTAAAGATTCATTTAAATTTTGTTTGAGAAAAACTGTTGAAATTCTTTCTCATGTCTGGTTTGTTTGAACCGTTTTCTATGGGCCTCTGAGAAGAACATTCTTGAACACAAAACCCAGGGTCTATACTTTGGCGAGACAACCTCGCTGTCCCTCCAACCAACCCTGTAATTTGGTCCCTTGCAATGTCATTCCATCTCCTCCAAAGTGGACAACCTCTGCTCAATCCGGGCCACACTTTACCTGATGCGGCCCCGAACCTGTCTTTCTAATCGGAGAAACACGTTGGAGTCTGACATATGGCGTCACACCAAGCGGCTTCTATTCCGGAAGGCTCATTTCCAGAAGCAATGGATTTTCAGGGAATTTTAGTTGAATGAAAATAACATCAGAGATAAAAGGACACTTTGTCATTAAATAGATTCTAAAAATCAAAACCATAAATATTCACTTAGAAACTAATTTCTAATAAAGTTTTTTACAGGAAACGGAGAAAGATGAGGTTAAATATCTTAATGGATCCCCAGTTGTGGAACTTAATATAATTAATAATAATAACAATAATCAAAGAAAAATTTATTTACAAAACAATTTTGAAAAATATTTTTTATGTCAACCAGATGAAAACCAATTATAATGAGGGAAAAACAACTAGACAAAAAAATTGGTTAAGAATTTTTCAAATTGAAAAATTAAATAACAATTTTGGTCAATGATTAGAAAATAAAACAAATTATAATTTATTTTATCAATTAAATTGGAAAAAAATATAATTTGAAAAAAATTAAAAATATGAAAAATATAAAAAATCAATTAATATCTGACGTAATTGATGAGAAAACAATTTTACATTTTTAATTAAATTTATTTTTTTCTATTATATTAATTAATTCAGCCCCTATACCACAGGTATTCTTCCTATAAGTATATCTAATAGGACTGGCAAATATTAATAATAATAGTAATTAATTATTTTTATTTTATTTATTTATTTATTCATTTATTAAATTTATACAATTCAGTCCCGTTAGGAATTCAAATTCCTATCAACAGGTGCTGTTATTTTATTATAATACATAATAATTATATTAAAAATTACATTTCAGTAAATTTTACAAAATAATTTCAAAATCAACTTGTCATCCTCAAACATATTGAAACATTAAATTAGCACAAAAATAACTCAAAATAACATAAAATTTAGAAATTATTAATCAATATTATCCAATATCCAATTTTTTACCTAATTTTTTACAATTGAAATTCTTTTATAATCTTTAAATATATTCCAATTTATATCATTAAAGGTTTTCTCAATTACATAATTTAAATTTCTTATACCATATTCATTGTAGATATAAGGATAATCAAGTTTTATTCTATTTTTATTTCTCAAATTATAATTTTCTTTTATACTTTCATCTTTTAATTTAATTACACTATAAAAATTATTTATTATTATATTATATAAAAATTTTTGCTTAGGATATAATATATTATATTTTATTAATATTATTCCATATTTAATAATAATAATAATAATAATAATAAGTAAGTACACAGACCTAGCACACGAGCTCCAGAGGCAGGACCGAGTACTTGTTGTACCCATCATCCTGTCCGCTACTAGTCTGGTGCCTCACACATTGCACTACAGCCTCAACACACTAGGACTTCATAAAAACACTTATCCAAAACTCCAGAAGGCTGTGGTGCTCAACACAACACGCATAGTTCGGAGATTTATGGACACAAGCACCCATCCCTAACTATTCTTCCCAACCTTTTTTTTTTTTTTACACTTAGCAATATGTGCTTTGGTCCTGACCCGCCATATTGTCTTAGCTGGGGAAACCCATGGTTTGAAACTTTTTTCGATATAATAATAATAATCATATTTTCTTAGCTTCAGTCAGTTTATCGCGGACACTGATTGAGTCTTGGAATATAGAGACTTGTTCCAATGTAAATTCATTCCAATCCAAAACTCAGCCAAATGTAATGAAAGAAAACGAACAAATTTTTTTCTTGAAAAATCTGTTTTATTTTTAACAATATTAATGAAATAGTAATAGATAATAATATCAGTTCCCAACAATTGTTGTCTACCTAAATTGTTAATCATTAAATCAAAATTGTTATGAGTATTTAATAATTAAGTTATATATATAATTAGTTTTAATAAATATTTTTGAATTTCTTACTTTATCAGTTAACTCATATTAAAATATCTTTGTTTGTTCTTTTAATATAAATACGTTGGATGCAATAGTTTTAACAAAATAAAAACTTCCTTTTTTTCTTGCTTTTTTAACTCTGAATTTCTTTCTTTCTTTTTTTTTAGATTAAAACTTAGGATAATGTAGTTTAAAAAACCAATTTCTATTTCTTGATTTTTTTTTTCAAATTCTGTAAAGATTTTTCTTCTAAAATTTAAATAAAATGCTTGGAATAGAAACAAATAGAACAGTATAATAAGAGATAATAATAATGATAATCATAATATAATAATAATGAGATATAATAATAAGTTCATAATATTATATAAACTACTTCCTTCTATCACTAATTCATTTCTTCTTAATTACTGTAAATTACAACACACCAACATATCGGTGATATTTCGTCTTTTTTCAAAGACTTTGACGAGCCATCACTAAGGGAATGGAGAATAATCTCTCTCTTTTCCCAACCCTAAAATAATGAATTAGTGATTTTACGGTACTTTAAGGAATTTATACTTCGTTCTATGTTTCTCTATCAGTTTGCGGCAACAACTGAAAAATAAAATACATTTATATATTACAAATTATCCAACTAGCGACTTATTGTTCAACCAATTTTTGACAAACCATGCGAATATTGAATACAATGTTTTTATATTAGATAAACCTACTCCAGTGATTCTCAAAGGATATTTTTATTAAAATGGGAAAATAAGATTGAAAATAAAATACGTATTAAATATTTTCAACAACATTATTTATTAGCACAAAATCATAAGTAATTCAAACTAGAATGGTTAACATTAATCAGTCATTAATTACGTCATTTTTTTAACTCAATGAGCCAATGTGTCCCAAAAAAATATACTCACTCTTTAAACGATTATAAATTCGATGTTTATTAAGATAAATTTAAGTTTTATAATTCAAATTAAAGCAGAGATACGTAGAATTGTTTTGAATTATGTTGGAACTTGATGGTCGAGGCACAGCTGTTAATGCGAACTAAAGGAACACAGGACCCATTTCAAGTGGCATTTTGGTTTATTCTGTTTTAATTATCCATAGCTTTTAGTCCATTACTTGTTTGTCGTTTTGAGCCAAAAACTTTACCTTTGACCTGTCCCAATAAAAAAAAAAATCCCATTGGTGTGAGGGCGGGGACATGTTTTGGGGACACCCTGGACTAGAACGACCTTCAGTTCCAACACTTGCGATAATTCACAAAAATTCTACGGTTTTCTGCTTTAATTTGAATTATACAACTTAAATTTATCTTAATGAAAACATCGTTTATAATCATTGAAAGAGTGATTACCTTTTTTTGGGACACCCTGTATGTATATATATATATATATATAAAATCAAATCTAATTCATCTGCAAATTTTGCTATGAAGTGTTTTTCCTATAATTCTATTATACTTATTAAAGCATCGAAAAAAGTTTGGAGTATGATATGGAAGTAACTTATCTCATCTTCACGATAATATTATAATCTTCTGAAAATATAAAGTATAGAAATAAAACCACTCCTTCACCTTATAAACATCATATCTATATTTCAGCCCAATGACGGGTCTTCTTCAGGATAAACTTAATACAGGAAAATAAAGAGAAAAGAAACATCTTCCTTTCTCTTTCAAATCATGATCGAATATAAAAATAAATGATCATGATGGTACAAAGCAAATTGTAATAATTACAGAAAATTGTCATTGGGCTGAAATATAGATATGATGTTTATAAGGTGAAGGAGTGGTTTTATTTCTATACTTTATATATGGAAGTAACATTTAGTGGCCGAAGGATTTTCCCAAATACAAAAGTGTGCCGTGAAATAAAAAAATTCAGAAGCATTGGTCTAGAGATAAAGCTGTTGCATCAGTCTGCGGCTTTAGATTCGAAAAGCTTTTGTTATTAACCTCCCTTCCAAGCCAAGGAAAGTGGAAGTGAAAGACATTAAATTTCTATTAGAAGAGTCATCCCTTTGAATAGATCCTCTTGAATAAAGATAATTCAAACTTCGTTCAATACAAACAAAATTTTTGAATTAAATATTTCCACTTCTGTATTTCAATGTTTATGTTTTATTTACTATGATTAAATTACATCTTATTAAAATTGCTTATCTTTTCCTCCAAATGAACTGTAACATTGGAATCTATTTCCTCTCTCTTTCGTTATTTAAATTGTCAGTTCTTCATTTTTGCTACAGTAATTAAAGATCAACGTAATTTTTTTTTTCTTGTCATTAGAATCCGGAATAAATTAAATCTTCCGATATATTTTTAATTTCTATATTTATTTTTATTCACATTAAATTCATTCTCTTTGTTTTTCATATTATACGAGTTAATGAAATTTAAAGGTTAATAAATTACAGGGATTTTTAGCGAATCCATACACAAAGGGTAAAGGGATGGTTCCGTTATCATCTCTTCAGTCCAAACTCTGTCTCCTACGAAGAAAATCAAGGTCGCTATACGGCATATACGGGGCATATACGGGGTCGCTATGGTTTCTTTCTTACAACCAGTTTTCTTCCCTTTTTCACAATAAAATAAACAATAATTTGTTTTGAATTCAAACTTCCATTTAGTAAATCCTTAATTAATCCATGTACTTCTGATGGATTATCTAGCCTTAATCCATCCAACTTACTTTGAAATAATTGATTGTTTTATTATGAAGAAAAAATGGTCTTGCAGAGAATAATTTAGAAAATTTATTCTACTTTAAAAATAATAAATAGAATAATTTACTTCAAATAAATGGGATTGCGATTATAAGTAGCTTTTAATTAACAGAACTCCTTAGCAAAATATCAAATTGTAAAAAACTTTATAGAAAAAAAATGGATTTCTGTTTGCAGGTTATCTGTTTGATTCTTGTAGTTACTGCAATTCATTGGAAGCTGCTTTGGTTGTTGCACAATGCAGTATTCAAACAGATGAAGCATAAAGGGGCCTGAATGGACGAGCCCCTGAATCACTGGAGGGTCTGATGCTAATGTAGGCGATTATTAGGGTCCTTTCTTGACAGTCTAATAACAAGAAAGCTACCAGTCATCCCATTGTTCCAACCATCACTCATGCGGGGGAGCGTTGTACTAAACAACTACCAACAATATAGTTCTCGCTTCGACAAAATCTTAGAATTGGAAGCAGAAAATCACAAGAAATTCAGTTGATCTTCAGAAGAAAAATATCCACTATCATTTAAGAGAATCAAAATTCATTCAAAAGGTTTGTTTTATTATTTCTTGATTTTTCTTTATTATACATTTATTTATTTTTTTTCCTTACTGATAATAAAAATCGATTTCAAAACATCTTTTTAACTTATGTGCATTGAAATTCATCAGAAATTCTTTTAAAAACAATTAGAAAAACTTAAAATGTTAAGAGAAATTTTCCTTCCTTGAAATAATTACAAAATTACGAACAATGTCACAAAGCTAAAGTATGAGACAAAATTTGCAGATTCATCACTTTGTTGTTGCACTTCTTACTAACTTCTATTTATGTTATCAAATAATTTATTGCATTTTATAATTGTATCGCCTTTAATTATTAAAATTTCAACTATGTAAAAAAAAAAAAATTCTGTTTACTTCCTCTGCCGTAAATCTGAATATTTCCTCTCTCAATTATAAAAATAACTGATCTTATTAGTATTTACGTTGATTTTATAAAAGGCTTTTAACTATCAAATCCTGATGCTGTAGGAATCAGAGGACCTGCCTTCTATCACCTATGTAAAAGCTATTTTAGAAAAAAGAAATTGTAAATTTTTGTTTACAAGATAAAACTAAAAATGAAATGAAACAACTAAAGATTGTAATTTAGGTTTCAAATTGTCTATTTATACAATCAATATCTAATAGTTAAAATATGACACATTCTGTACAACCACAGCAATTTCACAACAGTTAAGTTACACATGATTTTTAGTAACTTAAGCAGATGGTTACGAATGATCATAAATTGATTACTAAATGATAAAAACTTTAAATTAATGATTATACAAAAACAAAAAATAAAAACTTGATTCTTCACTTGTAATTAAATTCACAATAATTTATGTTTACTGTGTGTTTATGAAAGGCAGAGCTACCACTGCCGGACGATTTTACTCCGCAGAGGGGTGATACGCTGAGATGGGTACTTTCCTAAGAAATTCTTTTGGACATTTTCACTTTTAAGAAAAAAATCACGAGGAGCATTTTTGTAATAGTATTTATTCTTTCCATAATTCTTCCCCGAAAAGCGCAAATAGAACCCATCTATTAGTAAACTAACACTATAAAAAGTAAACATCCCATCTTTGTTTCTCCTCGCCCCTATTTTGAAGAAATCGAAGGAAACCTGACGCATGCGCAAAAGAGTTGAAGGCTCTCGTAAACAAAACCGAACAGTACTTAATAAGTTACTTTAGTTACATAGAAATAGTAAATAACCATAAATATTTACGAATTTCCTTAAATAAAAGTTACACTTATAATCTATAATCATTATATTCATGTTTTTGTAAAGATTTAATAGCATTACTTATACGTTCTATTAAATTCAAAACTTTTCTTATAAAACTAAAATCATCCTCTACAATGTTAATTTCTTGATAAAATTATGACTTTTTAAGCTGAATTCAGTTAAATAGAAATGAAATAACACATATTGATAGAATATTAAACAAAAAGTTTATTTTCATAAATTACATTGACTTACAGATGATCAACAATAAAAATCTTGGTTACTAATAAAATGTATTTCCAAACAAACAAAAATTACTCATACTTCAATACTACTGTAAAATTTGAGACAATAACCTAGATAATTGATAGGGACGCCTGTAACAGACCGAAGCGTCATGGGGAGAAGCTATAAATGATAACTTCTTTTGAAACAAACAAAAGTATTATGTACAATACCCCCCCCCCCCCAAAGTAATTTCAATCTCAGAATGAAAAGAGAATTCATCCAATTGGTACAGATATTTTAATTAGGATTAAAAAAACATATCCACATTAATATCTAAGTTTTTATGAAAAAGTTATTATTAGAAAATAAAATTGAGCTTTTAATGTCAGTGATATTGTATTTATTTTTTCATCTCTAATTATATGTTGTAGAATCAATTTTATAAGATTTAAACTTATCTATTTAGCAATAATTGGGAAATATATATATGTGTGTGTTTATATTCTAAAACATACAAAATATTATTAAAGATTGACTGTACTATTATAAAATTTTCTTTTTGAAAACTGTTAAAACAGAATTCCATTGATGTTTTGTCGAATTATCCTCGTGCCAATGTAATAGAGCTTCCTTCTCTAATTGCAAATACTAAAAGACAACAATACCAAAACCTCCCATTGTTGGAAACTGCTAAAGTAAATATTTGATAATAAAAAAGGATAATAATATTTTGAACGAAGAGCAGTTGGCAAATGGAGAGAAGTCTTCACTAAAGATAGTGGAAATTGCAAAGCATTACTAGATATTTGCGAAATAATATTTTGGCTATTAATGTCATGCAATCGAATAATTATATCATTTCCTTAACTTATAGAATAAATAAAGAGTGGTTTCGTTTGTTTTTTAGCACAAGTCAAAATACACTTTCACAGAATTAAGTAAATATCCATTACTAACAATTAGAAATATTATTCAAAAAATATAGATTTTTAATTAAGATAACGAAATCTGTAAAATAAAGATTTCAATTAGTTCAATATAATTAAGATTGACTAATTTTTTTTTGGGGGGGAAGAGCGCTTTTAAATGTTCATGAGTAACTAAGATATTTCTAAGACTAGTCAGTTGAAATGCTTCGAAGTAGCTGTGTTTGTAGTGAAGGTTCAATCGACTTCTCAATGTAAAAGATTTCTTCTCTGGTATATCTGCACTACTTCTTCTTTCCTCTGTGTTATTGAAGTTGTCCATTCCTTTCCCCTCTAATTAACCATAAATTCCACGTCGCCAAGGTACCACCCACATGCTTCGCCGTGCAATTGGTTTTCTCTCTGATCCTTTTTTCCCGAGTCATCCAGTTATGAAGCCAGCGACCATGACGTGAGAAAGGACCTCATTCAGTCGAAGGAGGGAAAAATAAAACACTATTTACTTATTTATTTAGTGAAGCTCTGGTAATTTTTATATTACATCAGTTTTTATTTTAATCTTTCACAATAAAGATTCTTTTATGTATCGAGACATGACAAATATGTTCTTAATTTTTAATAGCCAAGATTTTTAATAAATAAGTTATAAATTTCCATAATTTTTTTTTAATGTCTATCGCTTTTATTTTATGTCTTTGATGACTCTTCAAAATTGAGTTACATTAAAAACTCGTTTGTCCGAATTTGATGGAACCGTTTCGGATAAACGAAATTTCGGATACTGCGGAATATAGGTATTAAACATGTTAATACTATTCAAAATAATAAATTTAACGTGCTGTAAATAAGTAGAAAATGAAAATAACGCAGCAGCACTTTCTATAGCACTTTCTATTCAAGGGCTGCTGCTTTATTTTCATTTTCATGTTATTACTATTATTTACATTAATTACTGTAATTAATGTTATTAATAAGAGTTACAGTTACATATTTACAGTAACAGTTACAAAATCACTTGTGTACGCTATTAAATATTGATTATAGCGACGGAAAAATGTTTTATGTGTATTTTTAAAAATGCTAAAAATCGTTTCGGATAAACCAGATTTCCGGATAAACGCGATTCGCTTAAACGATTTTTTAGCGTACTAACAAGTGATTTGATCATCATTTAATCTATTAGTTATCTTAAATTGTATATATACATACGATGAAGAAAAACAAACTCCTACTACTCCAATGATAATCAATATTTCGTCCTATTTATTCCAAGGACTTCTTCTGGATACAATATAAAGAAACAAAAACAAAAATAAGGAATGAAAGAGAAAACCTTCTCTACAATAACAACTTAAAATATATAACAAATAACTTCAATAAACATGAAACATGACATTAACAATAAAAATAAAGTAACACAAATAAATATTATTAACAAATTCGTTTGAATAAACATGGGTGATTTATTATTATTACAATATCTTTGTTTAATTAAAATCCAAAATCTCTTATTTTTTGTTAAAGATTTTCTGAAAATATGATTTGATTTGATTTGTTTTGAATTGATCATTTTTATGTAACTTCCATATAAATAAACATTAAAATATCATTGGTAAAAAGTCATTTTCGAATTTAAGAGAATTTTTAAGTTAAATAGAAATGGAATAATTGACATGACAGACAAACACTGATCAAAAATGACGAATTAAGAAATTAAAAAGCACTTGAATAAATAAAAACTTTCTCCTTTGATTTATTGAATCTCTTTATAATTGAGAAACTTGATGTAATGGTTATTCATTATAATCCTAAAATTAAAATGCCGTATCGCTTTATTATTCAGATTTTTAAATATTATTGATATTTTCAAGTTTTGCAATGAAACGATGGAACGAGGAGAAAAGACCTTTCTAAAGAGTTGGAATCTTTAGTTTTCAATCTTTAAAAGGTGTTTTAAAATGAAATGAAATATCAATTCTTATAATTTTTTGTCAGAATTTAAGTAGATTTGCTGTTTTTGAAGGCTTTTTTACCTGGTTTTTTTTTTAATTAAAAACGAAAAGATTTCTTTTGGTTTTAAACAAAGACAGTTTCCCTAGAAATTTTCGAAGCTTTTCAATCCTGATGTGAAAAAGCTTTTTCTTCATTAAATCTAGTATCTCTATTAAAGTAACAGAATTAATCAAAATCTCGTTTGATATAAGCTTAAGATAGTAGGACTTTTTCTTTACGAATGAACATTACTTGTAATTTCTTGTGCATCGTTGTATTAGTCTAAATATTCTCTTCGTTATTTTGATTTTCAAATACTTTTGGTTTTAGCTCCTTGGATTTTTCAATTCCTCTGTGGAATCACCGACGCCATTTTTAACTTAAAGTTGAAATCATAAATTTCAAAATGTTTCTCCGTTTCAAGTGATGACTGTTCATTTTATTTTATGATCTAATATCATTCAATCATTTCCAAAATATTCTTCCTACTTGTATTTTATTTTACTTTAGTTGGTGGTCAGAAGAACTTGATCGAAGATTTTCCTTATGTACTTTCATTTCGTGAAGTACGTAAGTTACAAAGTAACTTCTTTCACTTCACCAAGAACCATTGCTTCATTTTTGAAAAAATTGAATTCATTGAAAACCTCTGAATAATTCAGTAAACTTTGTAGATCTTGTGAAAATATCTGACAAGATTTCCTTTGCTATTTTAGTTTTACAATTGATTTCAAGTCAATTGTGATGTCAATTCAGAAATAAATGACAAAGAGGAAGGAGCGTGTTTTTCACCTCAACTAAACAGACCTCAAACAATGGCCTCTGCCCCAACGAACAGACTGAGATACAGATGCCTGCAGTACTTGATTTCATTTATCATAAAATGATAGAAGTTATTCGTTGTGAAGTCAAATGACACCGAATGAAATGGAAGCATAAAATGTTTAAGATGTTTTTTTCCAACCTCCTAGAAAAAATTTAATTAATTTACGCCATTAATATGACTAGTTAAGGCCTTACCTAATCAGCTCAAATTGAAAACGGTTGAATTCGTTGAGTTTTTCAACTTAAACTTTCAACCAGACATTTTCTAAACTTTGGTAAAAATAACAGAAGTTATTTATAAACTACTTTGCATAACTTGAATGGAGAATCCAAGCCGATATTGACACCTCCCAAAGAAAGGCATGGGGGAGCCGTTGTCCCCTTCCCCAGATGGGTTCATGTCAAGATGTTTTTCTACCAACGATGCGGTGAGTTATAGGTTGTGGTCCACTGAGGGTATCCACTAATTACGATGTATGTACATAGGCCGTGTGGGGTTTAGGTTGTCATATCTGAACCCGTAGGATATACAATAATGTTCCAGCAATGATTACAGATGAGATCGGCTCGGAATCTACATCAAGTCCCTGTGGATTATCTGAGGTGATTAAGAGATGAATCACACAAACAAATATCTCCTCTAAACATGACGTAAACATTGATTGGGTTACATTAATACAGGCAGAAACGATTGTATCATCAATCTACATTACGAGGAAATATTAGTTGTCATTGTTTATATATTTTTTTTTCTATATTAATTAACTTGAATATTTTTTGCTGAAAATTTTGATCTAGGCTTTAACGAATTCATGAAGCTGTTTTAATTTTGAAGGAAATATAAATTGCCTTGAATTCCAATTTAGAATCTAAATGAAATCTAATCTTCATTATTTCTTTCAATAAGTTGGTAAGTTTATGGTTTTCTTTCTTTAATTTTTGAGTAATAAAATGTTACTACTAGTTACAAACTGCTTGTACGGAATTTACTGTTTATATTTATTATTATTATAGAAATTAATTTCATAATTTCTATATTTTATTTCCATATTCTGTTTTTTGATTTGTATTAAATTAGATCTACATTGATTCTATCAAAATAATTTATTAAACAGAAGTGTTTGTGTAATGAAGATATTTTTAAATTGTTTTCAATCATCTTCCATTCAGTATTTAGAGTGATTTGACTGTCGGTCTTCCGTATCCTTTATCTTTATCTTCAGTATCTTTTTCAGTATCCTGTAAAAATGAGTGAATTAGTGATTGTTAGGAAGAATTGATGATTGCTGCGTCTAATACAGCGGAAATAAATAAAACTGAATCTGTTCTAAAACACTTGAGATATTCTTTGTATTTGGCTGATTTCTTATCATATGTTTTACAAAGACGACTTTGTTAAATTATTGAATGAAAATTTAATAAACTTATGTTTTATTTTAACTTTCTCGTAACTAAAATTGTATTTAAATATATTTAATTTGAAGGAAAAAAATCCACAATGTAATGTATCTAAAAAATGACTGTATTTATAATCCTATCATTGTATTTTATTATTATTATTAGTATTTCTTTAATGAGAAGATGTTGTAATTAGGAACGAATATCTTATAAATCAAATAATAATGATATTGTTATAATAATACTTTGTAACGCATTGTTACTGGTTTCTTACAATGTCTAATTCTTAATGCTATTTTCCTTAATCTGGTTTTATTTAATATCTAAGTCATTTATAGCTTTTAAATAGTCTATTAATTTAATCCGTTTAATATAATTTCTTCGTTTTGTTGCTTTAGAAACTATATCATTAGAAATTCTAATGATTTTAAGTGAGAAACCTTTCATTCTATTCTAAAAGTTTCCTTTTCTTTTAAATTTAAATCTAAGAAAAAATGAGGATAGAGATCTTTAATTGTAGATCTTATTTGTCAAGATATCAGTAGAGGAATTTCAACGACACAGTGGTTTGCAAAGTGTTTACACTGGATTAACTTAATTCTTAAAGTGATCTTTTGTTTTTCTTGGGTCGTAATTGTTATTTTTCTTATTTGTTTTTTTTCTTATAAATAACTTAATGTAATTGCAGACTTAATTTGATTATTGAAATGAAATTGTAAAGTGAAATATTATAGCAACTTTTATTTTTTTCAATTTATTTTAAAAAACTTGTTCATAACAGAAGTAAATGTAATTAAAAGCTATTGGGAAAATTAAGAAATATAGGCCTATTCCTTCTTAATAAAAAAGAAACTTTTAAAATAATTATTGACGAGCAAAATTCGAAACAGAAAATATTGATTTTCCATTTATTATATATATATTCAACGACGATATTTATTATGAATATTCTTAGTTTTTAATTTTTAATTTATTTGTTTAGTTATATTTTCTGATTAGTTTTATTTCCCATTGGTTCTTTAGACTTCGTTTAAACATTTTCGTTTTAAAAAGAAAAGTATTAATAAGTTTTGGAAATTTTTAAAAAAAACTCCTTCGATATTTCTAATAAAAAGGGAGCAAAATATCACTTCTTTTCTTCGTTAGTATTTGTTCACTATCCGTAGCCGTCAGTAATCCGACCAGTACCTGATTAGTTCGGATTATCGATGCTAATTGTGAAAAGAATCCAATGATAATGATTTCAACACAGTTTAAATGTAGAACAATTAGTAACATTTCCAAATTGATTTATAAGTCTGTTATGCTATTCCTATTCATTCCATTGCTGCTGTCTGTGGAACTGTTTTTTTTATATCGTAAATCTAGGTAATTTTCAGATGAGAATTGTAATTGATTTGCGTATTTTGCTTCCGATAAGGACGCAGTTAGTTGCTCGCTTTAATGAAATGGCGGCTGGGCGAACCTACAGAGGATGCAGGGGCCGACAGGAATTGACCAATCACAAACGTCCGATCCCTTTTTACGACTGGCGAATGAATTGCAAGGAATGGAATTCATCAGTTTGGCTTCGACTATAAAAGTGTCTGGTAGCTTATAATTACATTTCTGTAGGATTGGAACGAGATACAAGAAAATGCCAACACATTTTGCACGTCCACTTCGCTTCAGTTGGCGGCTTTTTTTTTCCTTCTTCTTTCCCCTTCTCATCGTTCGATTCGTTTTCTGTTCATTTTTTTCGTCTCTTTATTTCATCAATGAGACATGTTTTTTGAACCATTCGGTCGACTTAGAAAGGTTTTATTAAGAAACGAATAGTAATTAAAATGATAATGTAAAAAAAAGACAACAGTGTTTTCATCCCATTGGTGATTCAAGTTCTCTTTCATTAACATCCTTGGGTTTCTGTTAAAGCTTTAATATTTTTATAGTTAACTTTTGAGTTTCCAAAAATGTAACTAATATGAAGTATTAATAACACTTCGAGAGCGGGAGACGAAAAGCTTCAATTATAGAATAATAACCTTAATTCGTAAAATTACCATAAATAAAAAAAAAATAGCCGTTCAAGTTCATCCTTTCATTTGCCGTAGATTGTTCTCGATGTAGATTTGATTTCTTTCCAAGTTACTTCGATGAAAACAAATTAAATGACAAAATGAAGTTTGTTTGTGTTAAAAAACATTACAGAAATTGAGAAATTATCATTTAGTTTTGCTGCAGGAAAAAAAAAAGCCACCTACAACAGTTCTAAAGAAAAACCAAAATAGAATGTAGTAGATGCCACTAGTTCTTCTGCCACCGATACAATACTACTCAGTTTTCGAAGATATTCTGCAATGGTCGTTTCCATTTGGTATCGCTTTCTGTTTTAAATTCTTGATTTGGCTGCAAATGAGTGGAAATCTATTTTCATTATTGATTACACTTTTACGAATTGTTATTAACATTGTATTGAAATGAAGAGTCTCCCAAGTACTGAGATTTCAAATCCTTTTCCTTATTTTGTAACCAATGAACGAATAATACTACAAGAGAGATTCTTTATTTCTAAAACACTAAATTAGAACACAAAAGAATAAATAAAAAAACATTTAAATATGTAGTAAAGTATACTAGTAAATATATATACATAATGTTTTTTATCATCTTTGAAGTAAAAGTAAAGTTGCTAAATTGTTATTTCATAATAAAGCTAAGAATTTGAATTCAGATTAACTATTATTACTGTTAAATAACTATTAGCAATAGATGCTGAAGGTAATCTACTATTATTAACAATGAAAATCTGTTTTGTTGGAATAGTATTATAAATTTCAAATTTACATCAATTTTACATCCTTTTCTCTTTTTTGGATTCATTCCTTGATGGTATTACAAATTATTAGAAAAATCACTTTTTTTCTTCTTTTTTTTCTCTTTCTTATTGAATTTATATTAATCTGTTAGATTTTTTTTAACTACATTTTCATATAGTAAAGACAGCTTTAGAATATATTCTGTGTTATTCCATCAATTAGCTCTCAGCTGTTAATTAATTTTATCGTCTTGCAAAAATTGATAGAATTCTTTCTTAAGATTGTTTCTTCTAGTAAGTTTATTGTGTCATTACATTATATACAATAACTTCAAAAGCTTGAGATTTTGTGAAGAGGAGGTTGACATTCTTTTCAGAGCAGCCTCCGAATATTTGCCAGAATATTCCTGAAACAAAACAAATTGCAGTCAAATAAACAGTTTGGAATTATGTTTAAAAACAAACATTCTCCTCAGTTAAGCTTTGAGAACATCAATTTGTAAACGAAAGTTTACTTTTTCAAATTAAATCAAACATTTCATAATATTGAAATTATATTATTATTTAAATTACTTTTAATAATTCAGTTGAAAACAGCTAGTTTATTTAACTAAACCAACTCTCAATCTATGTTTTATTTAATTAATTACTTTTTTAAAAATTTTTATATATATATATAAATATAATTAGAAATAGCTTAATATTAAGTAATATTAAATAAATTACATTTCAATAAATAAAATGATATACCGTATATACATATAGTAAAACCTCGATATAGCACTATCCAGTTCTTTATGCTCCTTTTATACGGTCCCTGGACTTTTTTTATATAACTCTGTATACTTTTACCCTCTTATAACGCTTTCAAATCCCGCTAGTAGCACTTTTTTTGTATCCGAAATTAGTAAAAATTTCGTATAAATTGTGAAATTTGTAATGTTTTACAAATGTAGTGAAGAAAGTGCGCTAAATCTGCTCCGAAACTATATTAGTGTTGCTCCTAATGGTGTACCAATTGATGTTAATAGTTACTTGAACCGCATTGAAAATGTCATAATCCATAACATTAGCACACACACACGGCAAACCACAATCAAAGATTTTTTTAATAGGAAATAAGCTCATATTTGCACGATATCTATTGCAGAATCAAGTATGTTTCCTGTAAAATGGTGTCTAAATCTTTCCTCATCTCATAAATCATTTCCCGTCTATAGCGCTATCCCGCTAATTACGCTTGTAGGTCACGGACCCTTGATGAGCGTAATAACGGGGTTTTATATATTTATATATATATACTTTTTATACATTTAAAGCCGGACAATGATGTGGGATTTGAAAATGCTAATACAAAAAACACATCATTGTTTCTATGAAGATACAGCCAAACTATCTTCACGTCATCAGCGGCAAATTTTGGAAACAATTTAGAAAACAAAAACGCAACATTTCAAGACTTTGCTCTTTTTTTTCAAAAAACACAATCAAATTAACTAAAGTTATCTAAAATCTAAAAACAAAAATAAAATTACTAAAATAAGAAATAAAGACGTAAGGTTTCTTTATTTCTTATTATATATTAAAAATACTACTTACATTATTTCTTTTATTACATGTAATTTTATATATTTAATAAAAATTAAAAATTAAAAAAAGCAAAATCTATAATATTGAGCTAAAGTTATAAAATAAGCAAATAAATATCTTAATAAGAAGCCATAAGACATAAACTTCAAAATTATGCCTATATAAATCGAACAGGCAAAACTCAAAGCAAGGCCTTCGAGTTTCCAAAGCAAAGATCAGTCAATCATTTGCAATTTATATATTTAAAAAAAAAAAAATATAAAAATAATAAAATCAATTTATTAATTTTTTATTAAGAATTTAATAAATAGCTTTTGTAAGATACTATAACAATGAAAAATACACTTGATCTATTTTAATAATAATAATTTCTAATAATAAGATTGAATATATAGTAATGCTATTTAACTAAACTAAAATTAATTATAAAAAATACAATTTTTTTTGTAAATAATACATGTAAAAGATTTTACTGAAAATATACTGTTTCAGAAGTTTATTTTTCGCAATCTTACATGCACTGAATTTTAATTATTATCATATTTGGTAAGTGGCGAAATATGTTGGCATATTCCAAATATAAAACTCTTAAATATTTCCATCAACTAATCTAACAAATAATTTTCTTTTTCTAAGTAATAATTAACAAAAGAATCAGAAACAATTCCTTCAAAACACGAGGAACCAATAAAAAGAGATTTTGAAAGTGAAAACAATGAATACATTGTGTTACAAAACATTTCTTGAAAATTCAGGAAAATCTATTTAAAACATCAGAAAATAAAACATTCAATTTAAGGTCTTTCTTTTTTTTCTTTTTTTTTTTTTTTGACACATTAAATAAGCAAATGCAGGATTATCAATTGTCAGGGTAACATGTTTAGAAAAAATAGAATTTGATTAATTGAAATTTAAAAGACGGGGGGGGGGGGGTGTAATAGAATAATAGGGGAATAAAAAACAGAAACTCTCCTCTATAAATATAGTTTACATATTTTCTTCTTATCTCCTCTCTCTTTATATTTATTAAAAAGAATAATTCATCTCTCGAATTGAATATATTTATTCAATGCAGCAAATTTTCAGAAACAAATGTTTCCGCTTTTCCTTCTTCAAGCCTTTCTTAGATTGAAGATTAACAATTAGTTTCTCAACAAGATAAGAGACATGATATTAATTATAACAATAGATATTGCAGTTATAATATTACAGTTCATAATTTGGTAGATCAAATAATATTAATAAGAATTTAAATGTTATGACGTAAGAACTGAACTTTAGTTTATTGAGCGTGCTAAATTGTAAACTCTAATATTAATCTATTGTTATAATTAATATTAAGTCTCTCATTTTGTTGAGAAACTATTTGTTAATCTTCAATCTAAGAAAGGCTTGAATAAGGAAAAGTGTAAAAATTCTTTTACGAAACTTTGCTGTATTAAATAAAAATATACAGCAAAATAAATAAAAATATACGCAATTCGTAGGATGAAATATTCTTTTAATAAAAACAAAAACACTCATCTTTCTGAAGAAGTTTTTGTATAAATATTATTAACAGTTGGTCTGATATAAAGAACAAATAGATAATAAAGAAGTTCAATCGAAGTAATGTAGCAGAAATTTGGAATGGGTGGGCTACCGTTCAACCAAAAAAAAAAAAAAAAAGGTTTTCATTAAAAAGGTACAAGATATTGGATTTCCATATTCTGTTACCACCCACTAACTCCAGTGCACTTAGCCAGTCGTTAGTGAGTCAAAACTGCTCGTTCAGATTAATCTAAGTCAATTCGAAATCTTTTTGTTACTTTCTATAACTTGAATCGCCAGTTGCCTCTCGAGGAGATTATTGTGTTTTAGAAAAGAATTTTCAAGTAAAAATACCAAGTGTTAATGTTGGTGACCTACAGTTAAATTTCCAAATTAAATTCCATGGAATCAGTTGAAGTCCGTGGACTCTGATCTCGTGACTTTATTAGAGTGAAAACATGGATTTGTAGAAGTATCCTATTTTGGTCAGTCACTTGATGCTCCTCTTTCGTTAGCCAATGTCTCCTCTCGTTCTGCTAAATGAAACATAAAGAGTATTTATCAATTCGCAGGCTTTGAATTTATTTACTTTCTAACTTTCTACTGTTTAATAGAAATCTCTTTTATTGAGAAACCCATTGTATTGTTGAATGTTTTATTCATCAACTGAACTCGGGTGCATTGTCTTGAGATTCATCAAAATGCGAATCGCTTGTGGTGTGGAAACAGGGAACTTCAACTCAAGGTGTTAATAAGAAAGACAGGAAAAGGAACTCTAGTAAAGATTTGATTTGGATTCTTCAAAACCAGTAACAAAAACGCTATTCAAAATGAAAGTAAGCTACTAATAGTAAGATCTTATTTGAAATATAAACAATCATTTTTTATTTTTTTTTTGTTTACATTAAAAGCAGACAATTTTCCCTCCTCAACACTGATTTCATTTGGGAAGAAGTGAAGGAGGAAAGTTTCAGATTGAATTCCAGAATTAATTGGTTTTCATCAAATGGCAACTAAATCCAATTGAGCAAATGTGTCCTCGTGGACACAATTCAGGTGATTCTACAGTCGATTAAAGACGTTTTGTGAATCTGATTTCTGTATAAACGTAACTAGTGTTTATAGTTAGTGCCTGAATCTATTTTCATAATTTCAACTACTGTAAATTAATCACAACGATTTCCAATTCACATTGGGATGAAGGTCGTAGGGTATTTTTCTTTTTACCCCTTCCATTCAGTCCAATGTTCCATTGATAGACAGATATTGTTCACTTCCGAGAAATCGTCTTCGTGAAGTCACAAAGAGATGATTTCCATTTTAAGGATTTTTCTCAAATAAGCTTATATAAAAGTAACAGTTACTTAGAACTAGCAATTACCGACCCACAGCATTACAGTCAACCATAAATAAAATAATAGCAAATTCTTCTATTTTCTGAACAAATACAATGTAATAAACTAATCAGAATGCCTTCAAAAAGCACCACCAAGTTATTAGAGAATTTCAGTGAAAAACAAAAACAAAAACTAAAACTTACCACATCAGTGAAAAACTAAACAAAACTTATTTCATTCTACTTCTAACAATAGATCTTAGTAAAGCCTTCTTCTTCTTCCTCTGCAGCTTTTCCCATTTTAGATGGGGTCACTGTGTTTGATGAGCTTCTTCCATCGTTTCCTATCTAGCGCCCACTCTCTCCGTATCCCTTTGACTTTGAGGTCTTCTTCAACCAAGTCTAGCCATCGCTTCTTAGAACGTCCTCTCTTTTGATCTTAGTAAAGCCTATAACTTAATAAATCTTGATATATTACTAAAAACATCAGAACTAATGGATATTAGATGCTCTATCCTTCAAATAATTAAAGACTATTTCAAAAACAGAAAAAATTATGTAAACAAAAATAACAACATCAGTAAAGCAAAAAAACTGGTGTGGAGTACCTCAAGGCTCTAACTTAGGCTCAGTCTTCTTTATAATGTTTATGAATGATCTCTTCAGTGAAATCAAAGATTGTTATATCTACATGTATGCTGATATAGATTATAATATCATCAGCCTACATGTAAACATTATACATTATAATCTATACAGTAAACAAGAATCCTATCAATACAAGAGAGGCTGTACAAAAAGACTTAATAAGCATTCAAAATTGGATGCACAATAATAAACTCAGCATAAATAAAGACAAAACAAAAATTATTTTTGTAAGATCGGAGAAACAACTTATAAATTTTTAACCAAAGGTGTATTTTCATTCTCATTCATGTTTACAGGCATAAAAAGTAAATTTCAAGTCTTCCTTTGAGATTGATACAAAAACAAATTTTAAATACTTAGATATTACAATAAACAACCTCTTCACTTGGAATACTCATATAAATATGCTTCACAAGATACTAAATTCTATAATACATATTTTTTATCACACAAAAAAAAATTCCAATAAAAACTAAAATTCTCATTTACTAAGCTTTACTTGATTTCGTGATAAATTAAGAAGTAAATACATGGACCAATATAAACAATTGAACACTTACAAATTAAATTGCTTAAATTAAGGTTTTTCAAAAAAGCTTGGAATAATTTATACAAAAGAAATAATAACCTAATAAAGTATAAAATTTTATTTCCAAAACAAAAATTTATATATAACATAATTATGCAAAACTATTATAAAATATTACAAATAAAAACTAACAGTATATTTAAACAGAACAAAAAAAATAATTTCTGTATCATTTCTTTATTCTTTTATAAAAACTAATAGTAATAAAAATTATCATCTTAGACAAAGTAATAAAATAAAATTATCTTACCCTCCAATTTTTAATACCTACGGGCAAAGAAATAGTAATTCCATTATGGAAAGAACTTGAAATTATATGAATATAAATATCTTTCTGGAAAATCAAAATATATTTGGAAAAGTAAAAAAGAAACCTTAAAAAAATGGCTTATTGAAAATACTTAACAAAAAAGGAAGAGGTAAAGAAAAGGAAATATCTTAATGATTTCTTTTTTCTTTTTTTTTTTTATAAGAATATTAATTTCATAATGAAGAAAAAAAAAAAGACCAATTTTTTGGGATGTGTTTTGAAATGGTTCTATTATGTGAACCCAATATAAGTATTAAAATGTTTTAAACATACTAAATTATTTCCTAGAATAACTTCATTACTAATAAGTAATCATATATTTGTATATTTAAATTATCTTTATTCAATTATTTTAACTTTTTTATACAATCTTGTAGACTTGTCAGTTAGAAATTATTCAAATGTATAATGTATGCAAAAAAAAAACCAATATATGTAATGGTCAGAATCCGTTAATAGAGATACTTCCCTAACAGGACTGTACTGAACTTATCTATATATGTTAACAATAATAATAATAAAAAATATTTCAAGGATCTCTAACTTTTCTGGACGTAATATTTTCTTCCCTGTATATTTTTTTGTCTGGTTCAAGTCCAAATTTAAAAGTTTACTTCTATTATTTATTTTTATGATTATATTTGAGGTTTCTAAGAGGATCTAATAATGTTTTAGTGTTATTTTGCTTAGGAGATAGATATAATTCAAATGATTTAATCCAGAAATTTTTACATTTACGAATATTACTATTTTTAGAGGATTGTACAAAGATTATAATGTTACTGATTATTTATCCCCAAAGCTTAATTTCTTTAAATTGTCTTCAATCAAAGTATAAGAAGTGTAATTAATTTATACTGATTTTTTTTGTGCTACTGCTTCCACAATGTTATTGCCCTTAGGTCAGGGATCTAATATTGCGGGCCCCATGAAATAACCGAAGAATTTTATAATATTATTATTAATTTAAAATGTTCAAAAAATATTTGTTAAGGTTTGAAATTGGATTTTATTTATCTTCTGATGTTTAAAGGAAAGCTTCAAAAAACTGTTGTATTACTTTTGTTTTACAGAAAATGCTTTTTGTTCAAGTAACAGCAACTGAAACATATGTTCTTATATGGTTAAGGTGTTAGAAAATGATTATAAGTTCCTTCGTTGCAAAGAAAATATCACAATGGTTAACAGCCGCTGAATAACCACGGAAAACAGATTCTCCCAAAGCTTAATACAAACATTATAAAAATTAGTAAACTCAATAAAATAAATACTAAAATCAAATAAGTTTCCATTAAGTATTCGTAAATAATAGTTTCTCAGTGCAATGAGAAAATATCTCATTGATTTATTTCACATATTATAAAATTATATGAAACAATGTCTATTCCATTTCGAATGAATAATGGCATAAAATAATCCTTCTTAGGAGATAAAGATCAAACATTGTCTTATTAATATTCTGTCCATATTTTTGTTTTCAGGAAAGATCAAGTAAATCTAAACATGAAAGAGTTTTTTGTCTTTTATTTTAACTAACTCTTTTCCGAAAATTTCGTTCTAATGAAAAATAAAAATTAAATATAAATTACAATAATTTGAATTTCTTAAATGTTTTCCAAAAGAGAGTATTTCCCAAAAAGATGAAAATGAAAATTTAAAATAAACTTATTTAATTTCAGTTTTTAATAGCGAAGCTTCAGCGTTTTATTTGGAAGGTTTTTTTTTATTATTATTATTATTATTTTTGGAAAGACACTGATAAAAACCAGATCTAAAAACACTGATAAATCTCGTCTAAATTGCCTGGACTGATGAAAGTGATTTGCTTGTTACTAATATCTGGCTACCCTCTGTTGAGTTCTGATACGAGCTTTCCATTATCATTCATATTCATTCACTGCATCCCATGAATCTTCCATAATTCCCGAAAATGTGGTTCATCTACCGAACAGTTTTATTGAAATTGAGTAGCGTGAGTCATCGCATCGATTGGCAGTCCAGCTTCTGAACCAAGTTTCCCATGGTCGACCGTGAGTTACGACCTCCATTAGCGCATGCGTATTGGTGTCCATGAATACTCGATCAGTGTACATAGCCATAATGGAGGCGAATTGGAAACATCTCATAACACTTCATCACCCGATATTAATGGAGGAGGGAGGAAATGGATTCGGTCAGGATTTAAAATCAAGATAGTAAATGAATGAATTGAAAATTGTTCAGTCACTTGAAAGTATTAGATTTGAGAACTCCATGGTTAAATAGAAATAGTTTTATTAAAAAGTATATAAACAAAGATCAAACTCTATAAAAAGATACTTTAAGAAAACATTATCCATTTTAATTCTGTCGAGAATATCCCAGAGATAAATGAAAACGGCAGAGAGAGTAAGAAAATCTAAATCACCCAAGGAAAGATTTTCTCAGATGATTCCTACACCAATTCATTGAAAACAGAGAATCATACTATTTGTTTACAGAATCGCACTTTATTTATTTATTTATTTATTTATTTATTTATTTATTTATTTATTTATTTATTTGTAAGACTAAATTAAAATAGAAGTTTACAGCTTTTCATAATTCCTTTAAAATAAACATCAAAATTATTTCTAAAAGCAACTTAACGATTCTAACTTATACTTGTTAGAATCTCATTGAAATGAAACTCCTTAGGATAAGTGAATTTTTTTCCTTCAGTTTCTCATCTACTTTGAAATAGCTTCTATTAGGAATAACTAAGTTCCAGATAAATACCAACATTCCTATCACTACGTAGTTCTGGAGTTATGATAGATTGTTAATAACAGATATTCCTCGTATCAAAATTAATTAAAATTATTTTTTTTCAACGAATTTATGACAAAATCTACCCTGTTTATAATATTATTGTTTCTTTGTGTTTGCAAATGTTAATCTCGTTCAAAAAAGAGAAGATTAACTTAATCCTCAATTTAGAAGGGCTTAAGGAAGGATAATGAAGGATTTATAGGAAAGAACACTTAGGGAATATAAAATAAAAGTAATGAAAAAATAATACGGAACCAATAAACATAAGATTTTTATTTTTTCGATCAAAGTGAGCTCAGATAAGCGAAATTTTGTTATTAGAAGATGAAGAGGTGAAGGTGGACGTTATTTTCTTTATGAAAAGCTTTTTCCTTTTTCAGATTGGGAAAAAATGGAATAGATGATATCCAACTATTGAGTGGCAACCATTGAGCTTTTGTCATCGGATTGATTTTTGGCGCATGCGTATAACTCATATACTATATCTCAATATTTCAATCCAAAGCAAATAAGTGGGTAGAGAAGAAGCTTATGAAATAAAAGTTGCATTACAGCACAACTAGGAAAACGTTTAGGGAATTCTCCAATTCTAATTCAGAGTAATAAAACCCAATTACAAAAATTACACAGACGAAAAGAGGAATCATTGTGATTTCAATCCCAAATGAAATGAGCTGGTCCTTCTTTTTTTACAAGAACAGCATCTCGAGATTAAACTTTAAAAAAGAAAATATTTGAAACTTACGAAAAAAAAATAGCAAATGGATAAATATTTTAGAATACTTTAGTAGAATATGATAAAGAATAAATTCAAGCCTAATATTCAGCCGAAAACAGAAATTGATGTCTTATCAATAAAAAAAATACAGGGTAGATATTTTTACTGTAAATACCGTAAAACTTACATCAGGAATTAAAGAAGTAAATATCCCTTATTCTGATGACAATTGCTACGGGAGGTCTCAGCCATCACTAACAAAAATGGTCTTCAAAGGAATGAATATAATTATTATAACATTCTATTCATTTCCTTCTAAAAAATCTACGACTTAAAAAAGAAACAAGATAGCGATAGCGATTAGTAAACCAATCACAATGCTTCGCATCGGCTTCTGATAGGTATAAGGCAATATAATAATGCTATTTCAAAGTTAAACCATAACACTTCAAAATTTCATTTCATTTTTGTTCACATTATATTGAATTATTGCTTTAATTTCCTTATTATTATACATGTGATTGTTGCGAATGCAAAAGGCGGAACTTTTATGTTGCGATTATTGTGATTATTATGTATTATAAATGTGATTGTTACGAATGCAAAAGGAAAATTGTTGCGATTATTATGATTGTTGTAGTTGTTGCTGAGCTGATATAGCTTTCCACAGCAGACAGACAAAGCGAGGATATAATGCATCTAATACTGGATATCAGAAGCCTAAAATTAGAACTTTTTAAGAACTGAAACTACTAATGATTGAGAAATGGAAGAATTGTTAAACAATCTATTATATTACTAAAATATTTTCCGTCTGGCAGGCGCAGTTCAACAATGGCCAAGGGTGTGCCTATGGAATTGTTGCGTAAGCAAAAGGCGTAATTGTTGTGATTTCAATATTCACAATGGTAAGTGCATCAATGGAAAACCGTGTTCAGTTTTCAGTGTTGCGAGGAAGTCGACAAATGCAAAATGAGCATTGTTGAACTTCAAAATGTTGCGTTCTCTCCGTCAACAATGGCGTGCGCTATCAAATAATGAGTCCATTCAAAAAGGAATAATATATCAATATTCGCTCAACTATTCAACAAATCATGACCGCTTTCATTGGAAGCGATTCTTCTTGGATTATCCGTGCTCTTAAGCTACGCGAACACCATGCAATTTTTCAGCAACTTAGTCGTCCGATTTTGACGTCACGAGTTGATATAGACAGTCTTGAGTCCGTTTATTTGCAACTTAACTGCAACTTTTGTCATGCAATTCGAGTTGTTCCTACAGCTGCAACTCGAAAAATTGCATCGACGTCACTGGGAATTACCCAATCACAGGGCAGCGTTGGAACACGTCAGTTGGGAAACCACGCCCATGAAAAAACATGGCGTCGAAAATGATATCTGTCGATTCGTTTTGAAAACATGCTCATACTCAATGAATATCAAGAGTTTTGCGAGTTTCTTTCATTCATAAATAAAGTTTATACTGGAATGCAGTAATTGTAAGCGGCAAAATTAATCAGAGAGGTTTCAAAACCTCGATTTTTTCGGATTTTCCATATCGGGTTTGGGAAACGCATTGCATTATGGGATGGCTGCTAACGCGGTAATGCAAAAGTTATAACGTAATACGTCCATCACCAATCACAGAGCATGGTTTCTTATTGGCAGTTGGTCATTTGTTACTTTTGCTTCGAAATAATACCATGAAATTCAATTCCATAGAAGCTAATAATTTTGAAAAAATATTTATCATATGTTGCAAATCAATCAGTCATATATTATGTTTGAAACGACATAACCGAATTTTGCTTGACGTCACACGTGACGTATTGAAAATCTGCGTTGTCATGGGTCGGTTGATCGTTCGAGTTGAATATCGAGTTGCATCGTGTTCGGAGCTGACAAAGGTTTATATCAACTCGTGACGTCAAAATCGGAGGACTAAATTGCTGAAAAATTGCATGGTGTTCGCGTAGCTTTAAATAACAATAAATTCCTAGTCTTATTTACTGTCAACTCAATTTACTCAATTTACTGTGAACTCAAATATTTAACAGTAAATAACGTTAGAAATGTATATTGGATATTATTTAAGAGCACAGCTGATTGTATATTTTCATACATCACATATTATAAACGGTATTGTGAAAGATATTGAGAGGAAACGATTGGATAGAGCACAACAGACAGATTTGGATCGAAAGAATGAAGCCGAACGTAAAAGACGGTCAAGAGCTAAGGAGACAACGGAAGAGACACAAGAGAGACAGAGGTTAGACGCCGAACGACATCAGGCAGGGAGAGAGATAGAGACTTTAGGTTCATGAACTCTACTTCATCTAACATCCATCTCAACATATCTCTTCTTCAAACATCTATATCGATCAATCTGTACACGGGGGCCTAGTACTTTGATTAAAATGTTTAAAAATTAGCCTCGCACTTAATTAAAACTAAAGTGTATTTACAATTAAAAAATGCTTCCTACTGAGCACGTCCAGTCAGCTGATGGAGAAACACAGCTTACTACCATTGTAAAGAAGTGAATCAAAATAAAAACAATCTCAAGCTTATTTGGATTAACAGAAAAAAGGAGATCCTGTTTTAGAGAAATGAGTTCCAAAGCATTTGCCTCCATAAAAATATACATACATACATTCAAACATTCACATACAATTCCCTGTACAAACTTTAAAGATAGACCAGGAATATAAAAACAAGCCATTTTCATTGTGGAACGTATGTCCGCAAACGCCATCCGAATGTGCTAGAGGGCGCTGTTTGGCAGCACATTAGTTGGGCAGTTAATTCATCTGAAACGTTAACTTTGTACAAATAGGATATATCGCTTCACTAATGCTGAGAGGGCAGATGTGAATTTAGCTTATGGGTCAGCGAACGGGAACGGACGCGCCGCTGTGCGATTGCATTGGTTCCCAACAAACATGTGACCAATCATCAAACGTTTGCAGCAGAGATTGTGTGAAACTGAATCTTTTGACGGAAACTGGCATGATTGTGGTCGGCAACGATCGACGCGCACACCTGCCATGGAGGAAGATCGTACACCGAACTGAACGTAATTCCCGTATTTATAAGTATATAAGCTATTGCGCATCACCTTGCCAGCGTGTGGAGTGTATTACTGTTGGTGGAGCACCTACTGTGATCCTGTAACTGTCATATTGTAAACATAGGACTAATAAACATGTTGTCTACCTTATTTGCTGTCTTTTATTTCTGAACCTTATTGTATCTTATAGCACAGTGGTCGGCAACCTTTTGTTTTAAAAGGGCCAAATATGTTATGTGGGGATTACTGCGGGTCGCACTTCGGCCAAAACGGAAAATCTTAATTTAACAACCAAAAAAAAAACAAAAAAAAAAAATCTTCCAACACGCCCCGCGGGCCGCACCAAAACGCTTCATGGGCCGCAGGTTGCCGACCGCTGTTTTAGCACATTCTGGTAGCATTTGCAGACATACGTTCCACTATGAATACGGTTTGATTTTGTATTCCTGATCTACAGTCGGACCTCTCTTTAACGAACCTCTATTTTGCGAATTTCTCTATTTTGCGAACTTTTCTTTGGAACCAAGAACATTTTGCTAATTTCTTCGTAAAATAACCTCCAAATAGCGAAGTGCATTTTCTATTTAACGAACTTTTTCGAGGTATCTATTTTTTTTTTTCTCCTTGAAATGTTTTTATTATTAATATTCCCTTAGAGGAAATGAAAGAAATATGGATACAGCTGATGGAAAAAGAAGAAATTACCGATGATATGCTGATTGATGATTATCTTTCATTTGATTTTGAAGTTGAGGCCTCGGAAACACTAACTGAATTGGATATTTTGTCAGTGTGAAAAATAAAAACAATACAACTATGAATTGCGATGAAGATGATGAAAATGGAAATGATCATGATGAAGAAATTAAAAAAACCTTCGTATGATGAGATGCTAAAATTATTTGAAACAATTGGCCGCGGATTACAATTTGAAGAAAATACTGAAGGGGTTTTTGGTGCATTGCAAAGATGCGAGACACACTATGAAAACACTTTTTCAAAAAGAAAACTCAGACAGAATTAACAGACTTTATTAGTAAAATTTAAGTATGCATGTGGTAGTATGCTTTATGTCATTAAAATTATTACTTTTTTAATAATATTTATTGTTTATGTATTTTAAATCTGTTTTATGTAGTTTAAAGTAATTTTAAAAGGTGAATCTCTATTTAACGAATTTTCCATATAACGAACTTTTTTTCGGGATTTAGCGACTTCGTTAAATAGAGGTCCGACTGTACCTTTAAAGTTTGTACAGGGAATTTTTAATCACCCTGTATACATACATACATACATACATACATACATACATACATACATACAAACATATATTCTTTAACGACTTTATAAAATAAAGACTTTATAAAAATAATTTACATATGTGAGGATTAACTTGCCACCAAATGAACATAAAAAATAAATTATTGAGGCACCAAATTGAAAATATCTGAGCCAGATATTTTTAATCTGAGAGTCTGGGACGGCTGTTTCGTTGTCCTGATCTAATTGTGGCTGATGAGTCCATAACGAGGACGAAACGGCCGTCCTGGACTCTCACCGATGATGGTTCAGATATTTTTAATTTGGTACCTTGTTATTTTTTTTTCTTTTAAAAATTGATATAAATTTAAGATTTTTAAAATATATTTCAACATTTCCAAGCAAATAAGTGTAATATAAACTGCTGTTTAGTTTAACCATGTCCAGATTTTTCTGTTGTTTCCTAATTGACCTTTCATTAATAGAGCCCCCCCCCCCTTTCCGTATTTTGCGTCGATTTGAATTACGGGAAATGTAAATACAGGTTGACATTCGAAAATCCGGTCATCGATAATCCGACTCCTTCAGATTTCCGGCATGGATTTTGGAGCGCAAAATCAGACTATTTTATTCAGCTGAGTTTATTCTGTAGAAATGTTTTATTTAGCTTCATTTGCTTTTCATTAGTGTTTAATTTTCTTTTTATAAAGGACTATACGGGTAGTCATTTTCTGTTAAATATATATAGCAGATATAATCATAAAAAAACCCGGCACTTCTCAGGTGCGGAGGTCGCCGGATTTTCGAATGTCAACCTGTAATGTTAGCTCAAATATTGTTTTATAAACAATTGAAGTGACGTTTCATCTGAAAGAATTGAAAAACTCATTATTTTCTCCATTTTTTGAATAATTTTAAGTTATCTTTTATTGTTGTTGTTCTCAATTGGCTCTAAGTTTCGAAGGATTTTAATTTTCAAAATAAATCACAGAATGAATGAATTAATAAATGCAATAATCCTGGATCTTTTAGGTATGTTTTGGATAAAAGCCTTTTCTCCTATCTCTCGTTTCCATTACTATCTATTCAAATACAATTTCGTAGGTAAATATTCGTCTCTGTCTGTCAGGAAATTAGAGAAGCCTGGAAATAAGTAACTTTTAGTCCAAATTATAACTTAAAAATATTATCAAAATAATACTAACAATTTTAAAATTATCAGTTTTTTATTGCTTCTGAAAAATTTTCAAAAATGGAGAAGGCGAGTTTTGAAATGGCACTACTCAATTTTGTGGTCATTGATTGTTTGTTTTCAATTCCTAATATCGGAATCGTATCTTTCGGCCAAACTGTTCGAAGCCGATGGGTTTTCCGTATCGTAATAAGGAAAGGGCAGTGGGGATCCATAACACCCACTCACAGGCGCTTGTGTTCCTAGTCTTGTTCAAGGCTGATTAATGAGGGGGGAAATGGAAACTGGAAACCTCTGGCTGAGTGGGTGTTGAGGCACAGATGGCACCGTCTTCATTAACCCAAGATTTCTTCTTTTGTCGTAAGAGGGTAATTTGATGTTGAAGGGGATAAAAAAAAAAGATAACGACCCAAAGAGACTTAACATAAGGAAGGAACTGAAATCACGACAGAATACCTCGATAATAATAATAATAGAATTGTTTCTCCTACATCCAAGTGCAGTAAGAAATGAATTACAGGTTGATGTGTGAGGTTTGTTTTTGGTCGAATTTAACAGACAATATGGAAGGAAATACATCGGAAGTAGTTGATTGTAAAAATTTATTACCAGACTGATTAGAAACGTTTTCAAGTATCTTGGCTGATAATTTTTCCGAATTATCTTCAACTACATTTAGTTATTCCTGGAATGAAGAAGAACTTTGTTGGGAGAAAAGACAATTATTAAAACAATCAGTTTTGCAGGAAATTAAAATTAATTTCTTAAGATTTCCAATTCCTATTTTTTTAATGTTAGAATTTTTTATATCGTATTTTTAGACTGAAAAGAACCTAACAAACAAAAATAAAATAAAAAATAAACCTAAAAAACAAAACAAAAATAATATTAAGATGAAGAATTCTTCTTTCAGTTTAATTTAATTCCTTCTGCTTCCTTTTTTTTTTTTTTTTTTTTTTTTTTTTTTTAATTACTTACAAGCATTCCGGTAAAAGTGGATTCTGAAATCATTTTCTCACCATCCGCCACTGCTTTCTCACAACCCGCGAGCGCGTTACGGCGACGTATCGGCTCCGTCGCGGAGACACGGGGTATCGGATTGATCCAAAATCATTGAAACCCTTCCAAATTGTTGCCTTCCTCAATACTACACTTCCTATTTGCCACCTTCTTTGTATTTCTGTCTTATGGTTTGAGAGGAGAGACTGGCAGAAAAAAATCATGTTTTGTTTTATGTAAATAGATTGAAATCTGGCAATTAACTGTTAATTATTTATTCAGTAAATAATGAAATCTCTTTCTTCAAATCTAGTTTCTAATTTATTTCTTGTGCTTCAATCTCATCATGTAATGGAAAATAGATTTTAAACTAAACAAAAGCAAATAAAAGACTTCTTCATAATCATAAAAATAATAATTCTATAATATTTTATTACTTTCACTTTAGTTATTTAAAATATCCATCTACAGGCCTGTCTAAAATGCTTAGAAATGCAGTTTGGTCAAAGAAGATCTTAAAAATTTTTCATTACTTTAGATGTCCAATGAGGCTTATGAACTCACTCAGTCTATGTGTGTGTCCTCCTTAATAAATAGGCCTCCGGTCGCATGTGCTTGGCTTCCCTGCCACCCCTATTCACCACAGAAACATCCTCTTTAATAAGGAATGAGCTGTTCGATGGAATGTCTTGCAACTTACTATGTCCATTCATGGACTAGGGGCAATCTAACTTTTATATTGGAAATGTTTTCTAAGTGAGTCGTTATCGAGAAATTAACGACAAACATCCACATAGAAAAACATTGTAATTCTCCATTATGTTAAATGTTAATCTTTTTTTTCCATTGTGAGCGGTTGATTTGTTTAAAATTAATTCCATCTAAACAAGTTTAAGTAAATAATATGGATTCCCCCCCCCCC
>JAFIDM010014012.1:2382213-2471330 GCA_023159025.1 Thereuonema tuberculata
TGAATCAGAGTGATACTTAGAAATTGAGATTAGGAATAAAAATACGAGATCCATCAATAGACTCAAGCCTTCTAATCATCTCCTTTCTTTTCAATTAATAACCACGCTATTTTGGTGCAATGGCTCCTTTTAAGTAAATGTCGTGATGACTATGTGAATGAAATTGAGTTTTGAGTCTTTGTAGGCAGAGGTTCATTTGGCACTGAATTACCATGAGTGACAAGATGTTGTCACTGCAAAAGCAATTAACTACTTACCAAAAAAGGAAGCTCAAAGGGGTTCCAACAACTGATACAAGACCATTGTTAACAGGAAATTCATCTTGTGTTTTCGAAATTCAACACTTTTTCCACATTTCAATTATTTTTATTCTTGTAGATTTAACTGAAACTTTTACAGCTCAATATATGAGGATCGAGTACGTGTCCAAGTATAGAATACATCGGATTAACTTCTTTTTTACTACATTTTAACTATATTAACTTACTTTATTTTCTATGTTGTTTGCAAAGATTCAGTTCATACAAATAAGTTTATTCAACGATATTAAAAGCTTTTGATAATATCTCTTTATAACTTTGTTTTCTTATTTTATCCATTTCTAAATTCAGAGTTTTTCAATATCTTTCAGATAGAAATTCCTTGTTATTATCAGAGACTCAAATTAAGTGAAAATATCTCATTAAATACGTCGGGATCTAGCGGCGTTTTCTAACGAATGGGACACCCGCTCGCCTTAATCTCCAGGAAGGACTCCCAGTACCCGTTCTTGAGAGCGCTGAATGAACCCGTCTGGTTGCCTTACAGAGACCTTTTCCTGCCTAACTAATTCCTTCCCTTGTTTTATCTCTTTCGAAATGTTCAAAGGAAAAAGCTTCGGGGAAAAAAATAATTTCCTACGATCATTGCTATTCAGTGAGAAATATTTGGTTAAAATTCGGAGGAATTATAAATGATATCATTGAACTAGGTCAGACTATTTTCTTTAGTGGAAAGGGATTTCATAGGGAATTTAATCAGTGAATATTTGGATCTCCATAACATAGCAATGCAAAAAAACTACTTATTGAAGGTGACCTGATTTAAACTTTTCCCTTTTTTCTGTCGAAGAACCTTTGTTGACATCTGATCTTAGGACTGAGTGTTTTCATTTTCAATTCATTCTTAAATAAAGTCTCCCCATGGGTTTGGTCCTTTTTATTTATTTATTGTTTTTCCTTTAATTAAATTAAATTTTGAAAATCAGGAACGCTTCACTGAGAGAAGCGGACGATGGCGCTGCAATCACTGTTAGACTGTGTTGAGGAGCTAAAACAGAACAATAGAAAGATAGAAAAATAGTAAAAGTCCGGATCAAAAACAAAGCTATCGAAATGAAGCCGAAATTGCATTACAGAAATATCAATGATAAAAATATATTAAAAATTATTAATTTAAAATGTGTAAAATGAGACATTAAGGCGACAAACCTTTTTAAAAAAATATAAAAAAATTATTTAAAGTTTAAAAAATGCAAAGACGCTTCGATCAACTTCACGCCTTTGCCTTTTTTCAGACAATGAATGTTAATTTTAATGTTCTCCTACGTTTAATTGTAGAAATAAATTGATTGGATATTTATTAATCAGAAATACAAATGATAGCCTTCTTGTGTTTCTCTTAAAGAACCATAACTACAAAGATATACAAAAGAAAAAGCAGATAATATTTCTTTAAAAAACATTGAAACTATGTTTTAACTAAATGTTAATTTTTATAATCGCCTGATGGATTGAAAGGTCTCCAATTTAGTCAGTCACGTGTTTTGTATGTGAGAACCACTGGAGACATCTTCTCAAAACTTGGTGAATAGTAAAGATTAGAGACTTTATAAGTTTCATATCTGAAATCTTTTCCAAGTTTGTAATTATTAAGAAATTAGAACAAGAAGATAACAGAAATCTCCATGGATTCTATAGATGAGTCGTAACATTAATCCTTTTGGCTAATCCACTAATTCAATTTCTAATTAATCAGATTCATACAATTTAACAAAATAACGTAAATTTAAGTCGCTTTTTGTTTTCAGGAAATGAAATTTTCATTATCTTAATTTAATTGATATTAGAATTTGAAAATAAAAGTAGACTCATTTGTGTAATTTTCACAACTTTAAAATAAAATAATAAAAATAAATAAAAACAGAAAATGCCTGATTTTTTTTTTAATATCTGAACAATTTCAGTTTCTGTAGCTGACGTTGGTTTCTTTTGTGTTATTTTCAGAAAATGTATAAATGAATAAATAAATAAGATATTTTCATTCTTTATATGAGCATCTTTCCTATATCTTGTAAATAATTTACTCCTAGAAATGCTATTAATATAATAACACTCTTTTTTTAATATTCACAATATTTCATCCTTCTTTGCAAAGGACTTCTTCAGGTGGGACAAGAAACTACTATTCTTCCTCTACATTTCGTAAGTCTTTGAAAAATAGAAAAAATATTCTTACAAGACTAAATATGTTACTACGAATGAAATGACAAAATTCTCATGGTTTTAACAAAATTCACTTTTTTTTTTTCTCATGAAAACTAAAGAAAAAGATAAAAAGAAAGTAAATTCCCACAATATCTCATTGAATTTCCCTCTAATATATTAGTTAAACTCATGAATTAAAAAAGAGGAATTTCATTGAGATTGGATCAATTGCATTTTATTATTAGAAATACATGAGCAGCCTTTTCTGAAACGTCTTAACGAAGAGTTGGATCTGTTTTTTTGGCTGATTTTGTTTCGATCTGTAGATTTCACTCCATGATGGAAAGAGTGTAAACATTTTTCAATTTCAAAATAAAAGCAAATTAAATAAAAAAGATAAATAAGGGAGAGAGAGGGAAAGGAAAGGAAATAAAAACAAAGGAAATCCTGAAGATATATAAAGGTTTCTGTGAGAAAACTAGAAGTTAAATAAAATATTGAACAAATCAAATAATTGAAAGCAACGACGACGATTAGGAAACAACCGATGAAGGATTTGTTGTTCTCTGGATGAAATTTGTTGATATTATTTTGACAACATGAAAACCCATAACACGGAAGCGACTCTTTTCTACCTAAAAACCAAAAGAAATGTTTTCTCTTCACAGATCAAGGGATTCATTGTCATTCAGTGCCAAAGTAAATTTCTTTGGAATACGAGCTATCATCTCACAATATAAAGCCATAAACTAAATCAGCCATTCTCTCACATTTTTGTGAACCTCCACTGAAAGCTCGAACTCTGTAAGTTATAATTTTTTTGTGTGTATGTTTTCGGGGGAAAAACAACTTTTTTGATGTTTCTATTTCAAAAATCACATTAAAATCTTTGTTGATATATTTGATTAAGTAAAATTGCTTAAACAAATACATATCAAACTATTGTTCATATATTGGTTAACAAAAGTCAGAACCATTAAACCTTTCCAGATGAACTAATTTCAGTTCTGTCAAAAGTATCCTTCATTTTAGTGCTACTTTTCTAACGCAAATCTGTAATTCTCTCTTTTTCCCCAAAGAATTGTAACTTAATAAAAAAATCACTTTATTTGGAATCAAACATTGTGTTACTTTGGTCCAAAGATAACCTCCATTGGCTCCTTCATCACAATTGTTATCTTGATTTCTTTGATTTGACATGAAAAATGCAAAGAATTTTATAAAAATTAGAAGATGCTCAGTAATTGTCTATTTGTAGATATTACTGATCAATAAACACTTAATATTCTACTAAATTAGTAAAATTAATGTTAAAAAATCCTAATAGAAATTTCATTTTAATAAAAAAGAAATGAAATACAGTTATAGAATTATACTGCAGTAGACTTCTTATTCATTGCAATGTCAGAAAGTGATTTACATCAGAATTTTGCTAAAAAGGATAATTAAACACAACATTAGGACTTTTATTAGTTGTGATTTTTGATGATGCATTAACTAAAAACTTATCTGAAATGTAGGAAATTTAATATTGTAGTTCCAATTTCTCTTCTTCAATTGGTTCCTTAATTCCTCGACTAATTCACTTTGTGGTAAATTAGAAATAGTCACAAAATAACAATAGAGAGAGAAAGAACCAATGGTAAAGGATCTGAGATTCCTGATGCTTGTGAGGAAGGAATCTGTCTTAAAGGAATTCCTAAATGAAGAGAAAGTGAACAGATAATATTTATTGTACAAATATTTTATTTAATATTATCAAAAAAAAAAAAAGAAAAGAAAAGTTTACCATTGAAAGTTCAGTTCTTTTATTAGCCACGGTCTATTTTTTATCCTTTTAAGTTTTTATCCTTTATTAGTTAAATATCAGTAGGTTAAGACAGTGTTCTCAAACTTACTTAATATCAAACGGGGGAAACAACGGGAGCTACAAATACAACAAAGTAAATTATCCAAAGTAAAATTAATGTCATTTTTTGTTTTGTTTTTTTGTAAATAATAGCCGAGAAAAAACTTTTTCTTCTATTTACGATGTTTACCATCAGATTTCACCCATTTAACTGATCTGTATCATATTAAACTTAAGACAAAACAGAGACTGAAGAATAAAAACTGAATGCGGCCTCAGAGTTTGAAAGCACTGTAATAGGGAATCCGTTGCTTCGCTCCATTACATTTTTACAGCCTAAATCATATTATTTAGTTGTTTTTTATTAAATTTATTGCAAGTAAGTAAAAAATGTACAAAATCTATTTGTAATTATTATAATTGCTTTTAGCTGAACATGAAAGAAAGAAATAAATTATAAATAGAGATATATCAGAATGGGCGCACCATTGTCTTCGGTTCAACCATAACCCTGATCCGATAGTTGACATAATTTTATAAAAATTTGGTTGATAAGCAAATAAGGTTGATTTTGGAATTGTGTGATAAATTGTTATTTTTATATTAATAAGGATAAGTCATTGAAAGTCAGTGGAATAGACTTTTTTAGAAAAATGTATAAAAAAAATAAAAGATTAGTTTATTTTGGATTTAAAAGGAATTCAGTTTCATTATTTAATATTATTGTTTTATGTGAAAGTTTTGTTCCAATTTGTTACTTTTTGTTACTTATTGTTTTAAGTGAGTGAGGTTGTATGCATATTGTTGATTTGATGATAGTTCCATATTGTTTTAATGTTAAAATGAAGAGAGGAAGTTCTTTTCTCGTCATTTGCTTTTATTTTTATTTTTATTTTTTTATAAATATGTGTAATCCTGAAGAAGTCTTTTCGAAATAAAAGACGAAATATTGGTCATGAAGATGTTGGTGGTGTTTCTTCCAGTTTAGTATACTATGTCCGAGGATTTATTTATTTATTGAATAAATCTATGTTTCAGTCCCACTAAATGATACATCATCTGTCGTTAGCAAGGTAACACATGCTGTAACGACATACATAAATTGTAAAGGTTGATTGACTAATACAATGAGGTGATAGAAACTACTAGAATTACAAAGGTAACTCATAACGCTACTCAATTATATGTTATTTATGAATTAGTTATAAATATGCAAGAAAACAAAGTCAGACTATTATCAAAAAAAAAAGAAAAAAAAAAAGAAGAAGTTAGAGCTTGACGCCCGCCCGCTCGCTTAACCCCCAAGTAAAAAACCCCCGATACTCGCTTGACAGAAGGCTGGGTGAACCCAAGAACCGCCTGGAGGAGAAATAACCGTAGAAAAGTCCCCAACCACCGCCGCCTATTGAAGTCTTCCGTCCACTGAAGCGCCGTTATCAATAATAATAATAAAATGGTGAAAGCAAATTAACAGTTACTGATTGTTCGAGATCAACTACAATATACAAACAACCATTGAAATTGTTAAGAAAGATCTATTATAATAATAAGTTCAATTTGCTTTATAATATGACTGCTTACGAAAGGGAAAACTTTGAAAACAGAGGTAAGAAGGGTGTGGATTATATTGATGGTACTTATCTGTTGTGGTTCAGTTGTGAAGAATAGGATATTTATCTATTTCGTTATTTTTGTAATTGTTCTCAATTATCTTTTCTTTTAATACTGATACTCTATTAATATTTATTATTTCATTGATTTTTTTTTAAATTTGTAATTCTGTTTTGATTACTTTTCCCTTTGGGTCGTTTGATTATTTTGAAATAATTTTCAAGAAATTTGAAAGTGATTTTCTAAGTTCAATGTTTATTACTTTTTCTTTCGAGAAGAGGATTTAATAAATGATTTTTTTTTGTTCCTTTTGGAAATTTGTTGTTGAATATTAGATTTAAGATTTTTGAAATTGTTTTCTCACATCGTTTCATGTTTGTTATTAAAAATGAACTTCAAAAGAGAATTAAGTTCATTTGAGATTTATTTTTCTTACAGAATTCTAATTGTCAAATTATTTTATGAAACCTTACTTCGTTCATAAATAATCACTGACTATGTGAATAGCTAATCCATATTTAACATATTAATTTATTTATTGGTATTTTGTTATTGTTGTATATAAATTAAATGGCTGATAATTTTGAGACACTTAATTTTATTAAAAGAGGATTAATATAGAAATATCGTTAGCAGTTTTAATAATTTACAAATCAAGTATTTTTTTTTAATGAATTATTGTTTTAATAATGAATTACAAATAGAATCTCTCTTCAGTAATCGCAGTACAGGTGATCATTCTACTTCGTTTATAAAATGTCAAATAGGGTTTTAAGCTTTTTTTTTTCAACACGTTTAGTTTTTTTGATATTTCAGTAATGAATTATAAATTGTTTTACGTTTTGCTACTTTATTAATTTTTCATCCTTGGACATACTTGGGATTTTTTGTAGATCATAAGAGTTACTTATTTTATTATTTAATATTATCTAATATTTAAGATTATTAGGTAATTATGTAAATGAGTCCTAACTAAACTTCTCTAACTACATTACTCTTTCTGTTATTGTAGTGGTTAGAAGGCTAATCGTACTTTGGCAACGGCTTGAATTGGATGTTATTTATTTGGTTTTTAATATTGTAAGAACTTTTATCAGAATGGTTCTGTTCAGGTAGAATTAGTAGTTTTTTATTTTTGTTTTGTTTTCCATCTAATGATTACAAACCATTCCTTCAATAGATTCCACGGATCAAAACTTCATTCAGTTTTTTAAAAGTAAAATACAGTTAAGAATTGTAGGAATATTTTTAATGCTATTTCCACTTTCGAAATCATTCCGAAATATTTAAAAAAAGAAATATTAAAATAAAATTTACAAAACTGTGCGTTATACAATTTTCTTCACAACAATTCTTCCTAAAAAAAAAAAGAAATTTAAGATGACAAAGAAGTTATTGTTTTCATCAAATATTATATTTATTTGTTTATTTCCACTGTGATATTTATTTAAGCAAAAAAGACAAAATTTACAAGAAACGAAAGTAATAAATTACGACTTTTACATGAAATGGTCATTATCTACAGTTACCATGAAACTTTACGCTGAAATAATTTTTTACTCAAAAATTTCTTTTGAGTTGAAGTTACAGAAATGTTAAAATACCCGTTTTGAAAAAGAAATCTGATAAAAGTAATTTTTCGTGTTAATGTTTTATATAAATCGCCAAGATTCTTTTTTGTTAAACACATTAAAATGTTTTCCCTATCTTTATTCTTTTTTGTTGTTATATTATAATTGCTATTATTATTTATTATTTTTTAAATTTTCTGAGTCTTTGACAATATTTTTTTTAGATTATATTAATTTAGGATTATATTTCGGTTGTACACTTGTGATTTTATTAGTTAGATTGAATAAAAACTAATAATAAAATTGATCTATTTCATTTTTAAATGTATTCCCTTAACTTTAGAATAAGATTTATAATTCCTTACTGATTATTAGACTTATTGTTGAAACTACATATTTAGTTTATAATTCTGAATATCTTGTAATGAAATAATGCGACAATGTAAAAATTTTTGATTGAAATATTAGATAATAATATTCCATTTTATAATTTATTTCAATTTGAATGTATTATTTAAACTAAAACTAGTTTTAAACTAAAATAGTTTTGATAATTTTAATAGTTTTTATTCATAAAAAAAATAAAAGAAAAAAAAAGAGAAAACGTTTAAAAAGAGAAAGAATATTATTTGAATATTAAGAATTCTCCAGTGGCAAATTGTTTCTTTGCAGAGAATTATTTTTAAAAGAAAGGAAGTTATAACTGAATTGGTTATTTGTTTTAATTTTAATCTATAAAAATTAAAATATGTGATTGATCATTAAAACATAATTCTAAAAATCTAAGTTAAAATTCCAAGTAAAATAATAATTCCAATAAATATTATCCGATTTTGCAAACTAGCACTTATTAAAAATATGCCTATAATTTTAATCAATATTTATTTAACCGTTAAGAAGAATTATTTAAAATGTTATCTTATAAAATATATATTAAAAAAAATAAAAATTGATGTAAGGATTTTTAGCAACTTACAGATTTATTTATATTGCTAACTGTAAGCTTTTTTTTTTTTTTAAACCCAATTTAATGTTAAAAAAAAATAAAAAAATTTATAGGATTTTTACAATGAATAAAAATAATTAAAATTTTGATTTTGGAAAAATTCAAAGGAAATTTTGCTGGAATAATAATGGAGAGAACAAACCGATATGTTTGTAAACCTTTCCTATTCCTTGGCTTCTTGAACTAGGATTTTGGACAAGTGTCTTCTCCGTGGTAGGGTGACATAACTGCGGGTTGTGAAAATCCCCTACAGTGACATGGGACGATAGCATCTTGCCGAGGGATGTTCCTTAGTCAAGACACGTGATATCCATCCCAAGTGCCTTTGGAGAGGTCTGTGGGGGACAGAGCACGTGGATTCTGTTGTTACTGTTTCGTTGTCATGATTTTGCTAGGAAACTTAGCTAATCAGCCTTCTTATTTCTTCGATCCGTTCTCCCTCCTCAGTAATCTCATTCCAAACGTATTTTTTGACCATTTATCGGTTCATGTGCTCATGAAACGCTGTTACAAGCTCTTTTATGTCTCGATTCCGAATTCCCCTGTCGAGCTCCCTCGCACCGCCCAATCGTAAGTTGCGTTGTTGCCGATGACAGATCGCAGCAGCACTAGTGAAGAAGCGATACGAGTGTTGAAGTGTTGAGGAATTTTAACTTGAAATCGGCATCATTTACACGAAAACACCTCCAAGTGATGCGAACATGGCTTGCTTAAGGTTTCCCAGTGTAGCGATCCACCTTCCAGTGTATGCGGTAAGTACAATGGACGTTTATGTTGATCTTTTTTTTTGGTTTTCGTGAAGTGAGGCAGTAGCATGGCGGTGGCGAGCGCTTCAAAGAACTCTACATAGGTTTAGTTAGTTTCTAAGTCTTTATTTGTAATTGCAAAGGGTTGTCTAATGCTCGATTAATATCATGAATTACAAATGTAAATATTTGCATCCTTCTAAAGCATTGTGTGAATATGGGAATTTGTTGAATGTCACAAAACACGACTGGGAGGTTGAGGTTGGGTCTGGGACATCGTCACTAGTTTGCCTCAAGCGATACTGCTCGAGAATTCTGTTCATCGCTTCAGCTAAACTAGTCGATAGTTCATTCACTGCTTGCGACTAATGGCATTTTTTTATCAATTTCTTTTTAGTTGTGAGCTGCCGAAGGTTAGTGAGGCCGAAATAATAATGACGTGCTGGTTGAGGGCCATGTCCAAAAGAAGCCCCCATCTCTTGGATACGAAGAGGCCGAGCAGAGTCTAAGGAGGTCGCCCGCGACCCCGCTCTCCACGACAACGCCGCCACCCATTATGGACTATTCGTCGGGAAGGGGATTTCGGGGCAGCTCGCCCCGGATGCCTTTCTTTGTGGCCGTCCTTCTGGCCGTGGTGTACTGCACCGATAGTGAGCAAACCCTCGAATTCACCGTATCGGAAAACGTGCCGGTGGGCTCGCTTATCGGACTCCTCGACGGAGACGGTGGTCAGTTACCGACGCCGCCGTACCTCATCGTGCCCGCCCCGGGCAGTCCTGTCGATTCGGACCTCATCATCGACCAGTCGACGAGGGAAATCCGAACCAAGGTTGTATTGGATCGGGAAACTCGCAGCTCCTATTCGTTTGTAGCCATTCCTTCTAGCGGTGAAAACATCCGTGTTGTGGTGCATGTCAGTGATGAAAATGACAATGCACCCACGTTCACAACTGATTTCATGGCGATCGAATTTCCCGAAAACACTCCTCGTGATGTGAAACGTACCCTGAATCCAGCAAGGGATAAGGATCTCGATATCTTTAATGTTCAACAATACAAAATCGTGTCAGGGAATACTAACAATGCGTTTCGTTTGTCGTCTCACCGCGAAAGAGACGAAGTACTCTACCTCGACCTGCAGGTGAATGGATTTCTCGATCGGGAAACTACTCCGTCTTACAGCCTAGTGATTGAGGCGTACGACGGCGGCAGCCCCCCGCTCAAGGGCTCCATGACCGTCAACATCACAATATTAGACGTGAACGACAATCAGCCCATCTTCAATCAGAGTCGGTATCTGGCCTCGGTGCAAGAGAATGCTACAGTGGGCACGAGTGTCGTCAAAGTATTCGCCACCGACGCCGATCAAAAAGAGAATGGAGAAGTGACCTACTCCATCAACCGACGCCAAAGTGATAGGGATAACTTCTTTGTAATTGATCCCCGCACGGGAATAATCTCTGTGAATAAACCGCTGGATTTTGAAACTAAAGATGTACATGAGCTCGTGGTGGTAGCGAGGGACGACGGCGCGCAGCCACTCGAGACCACGGCCTTCGTTACCATTCGGGTTTTAGACGTGAACGACAATCAGCCAACTATCAACCTCATCTTTCTGAGTGACGACGCTTCTCCTAAAATATCCGAGGACGCCCAGCCGGGGAAATACGTGGCTCGAATCAGTGTCAACGATCCTGATTCCAAAGCCGAGTATTCCAATGTGAATGTTACCCTGAGCGGTGGCGGGAACCACTTCGACCTGAGGACCAGGGATTCTATCATTTATTTCTTGTACGTGAATGCTCCGCTCGACCGCGAGACTCAACCTAACTTCACTCTGACAGTGACAGCCACCGACCAGGGTAATCCACCGCTGCAGGTGTCCCGTACTTTCGATGTGCATGTAACGGATGTGAACGACAATGTGCCAACGTTCGCCAACACGGTGTATTTTGCGAGTGTCCAGGAGACGGCAGACCCTGGCACGTCCGTGGCTCAACTAACTGCGTTGGACCGCGATGAAGCCAACAACTCTGCCGTCACTTATTCTATAAAGGATACGCCAGATACGCACTCGCAGTGGTTCCAAATTGATAGCAAAACTGGGCTGATCACGACGCGGTCGCACGTTGACTGCGAAACCGATTCGTCCCCACGGGTTACTGTCGTTGCCACTGACCAAGGCAACCCACCTCAATCATCGAGTGTCACCGTCACTATCACTATTTTGGACGTCAATGATAACGAACCCATCTTCGATCAAAGTTTCTACAATGTCTCCGTCAACGAAAGTGAACCAGTTGGCAAATGCATCCTCATGGTAAGATGATTTAGCTTATTTGAAAGAGAAAAAATCTTTTATTAGTTCATGTGCTTGTTTTGATTTTTTTTTCCTCAACGAAAAAAAAAAATGTAAATTGGAATGTTCTAGCTCAAATCAATGCTTGTTTCTAAGTGAAAATTTATAATTAAGAAATTATTAAATATATATTTGAATTTTTAGTCCAATAACAAATAATTTGTCAGTTGGTAGAAATGAAAAGTCTTCTTAAACAAGTAAAACATTACTAACAAAGTCATACAAAGTGTTATCAAGGTTTATAGTTGTTTTTACAAAATTGCTATCATTTGTTTTTTTTTAACCGAAAAATACTGAGGTTTTAGATTAAGCTTTCAGACTATTTTCCTGTGTAGTAATAAAGTGAAATTCCTTTTCTCAACTGTTTCTTCAAAATGAGGTTCAACTAATAGCAAAGTTTTTACTTATTTTCTAAATTTGTCAAAAAGAAAGAATTACGTTTTTAATTTTGAAATTTAAGAATTAAAAAAAATAAGGATAATATAAATTTTGATTTATTCATTGAAAATCTTGTGAGTCATTCGTTCCTAAATTCAATTTGAAAATTTTTGAAAATTTCTATGTATTTTAGATAAAATTTATATTTATTGAAAACTCATTTTACTCCTAAATAGCAAAAAATATCTCGATTTTTTTTATTAATTTTCTTTTTAGAAATCAAGCACATCTTTTTCTTCTTTGTCTCAAAGAAAATAGTAAAAAAAAAAAGAAAGAAAGAAAAGAAAGCGTGAGTTTTCATTTTAAAACAAAATCTAGTTTTTAAAAGTTCCCATTAAACATTTTTTACAAAGTAATTTTATTGATGAGGTCCTTATTTTTTTTGCTTTGCTCGTTAGTAGAGGAAGTTGTTGCCTCTCCACTTCGGGGACGTTTTCAATTTTATTCGAGGCGATCTGTAGGTTCAAGGTTGTCTACAACCACTTGGTCCCAGGCTACTGTGTGGCTCTGCTAACGCCCCAAGACAAAATACGAAGAAGCGATCAATCAGCATTGGCCTTCCTTTAGATTCAGAACAGCTTCTACACAAAATGCAATCAGACATGTCTTAATTATCCCGTGTTAATGAAAGCGAAAAGAAATCACAATCGTTGTTATTTTACTTCTTATTTTGTCATAACTTGAATTTTTTAAAAAAAAAATCGTGAAATTCGATCCTATTATCAAAACAAAAAACTACTGTCAATAGAAATCTGTAACGAAAATAAAGTTGATTGTTTTATTTTGTTTTAATTGACTTATTTTTAAAATCAGTCTCATGCAAAGTTATTGAATACTACTACAATTTAAATACTACTACTACTCAAAAAAAAAAAAAAATAATAGTTATAAGAGTTCCTTTCTTTTAGTCATTTCTTATTCACTTTTAACTTTACTTTTTAAAAAATTCTTTCTGTAAATGTTTCATTCTATAATAGACGGTTTCCATTTCTTTGATTACTGTTTTTTGCTACTTTAGATTTTCTGTTTTGTTTTTTTAAAGAAATAAAAAGTGAAGTAGTTTTTCTTCTGCCTTTTAATTTGTCTCTTGCAAAACCTACGCTTGTTTTTTGGACTCGGCTTGTAAGTCTCTATTTGTTCCTGGGGAGCGCGAGTTTGTTCACAGTATGGCCGTTTTAATCTCGTAACCTAGAGGAATTCGCGGGTTAAAGGGGTCACTGCTCCTATACCACCCACTGATCCTGCAAGAGAGACGGAGGAGGTTTTCTCTCTCAAGCAAAAGTTATACGGGGATAAGAGCTAAGAAAAGGGTTATCAAATTCAATAGCTAAGAAAACAAGGGATTTCCAAAGGAAAATCATGTTAGCAATTCAACAAATCGGGGAAAAAAAAAGCTACGGGCCCCCAACACATAGTATTTGTTGATAGATTGATTCAATTAAACGATAAAACTTAGTTAGGATATAAATTTATAAAAACAAAACCATCGTAAAGAGACATTAGTACAAGAGCTTTAGGACCAAACTGATTAAATTATGTAGACTTGTTCTTTTTGGAATCACAGAGAACAAAAAACCCAGCAACTCAAGTGTTTTTCGGAATCGTTTTAGATTGTATGTTTATTATTTTGAGAATACGAAAGGCAATTGGAGAAAACATTTAGTTGAAACATTTTAAATGTCATTGGTGGTATTTTTTTGGTTTTCTAATGTTCGGAAGTTCATTTGAGAAGTTTTTTTTTGTTTTTTTTAATGTAGGAAACCAAATGCGACTTCCTCGTGGTGTCAAAGCCTGTTCTCTTATCGAAGGTGTTTTTATGGCTCTGAGCCGCTTGATGGGTACCTAGCAGGCAAATTGAAAGTTCCACCAACACTTTTAATTAGGCCAACTTGATCGAAAGTTCAATTGCCTCCACGCAATTATTATGCAGATTCTGAAGTCAATTAATGGAGAAATAAACCACCTGCAGATCCAAAACCTCAAAAGACTATTTCGGTTTTGCAATTAAATTTAACGTCCAAAGCTAAAATGAAAATTATCCTTTAAAAGTCCAAGTAGATGAACACAACCATCCATCCTATCTTGTGGCAGGAACCACCTGAAGGATTTCATGTTGCTCTTTGAGGAACCTCTCTGGAATATTCTTCTCAGTTCATTAAAGTTCCTCCTAATTTCAGTTTGGGATTTTTTTTTCCTTTTTTTTATGGAAAGAAAATAGAAATAAATTTTAATATTAATTTTGTGTCAGTTATGGAATTCTTTTATGAAAGTCACAAAATAAACTCTGCCTCATGAAAGTAAATGGTAAGATATTGTTAGGGTCCCCCTCATTTATTTTTAAATTTGTTCGTTACATTGTTTAACATTGTATTTTCTTCATTAACTTTAAAACCGGTTTTTTGCCTCCGAGATTTGTTAGCAGAGTTATTTAGAACAGCTATTGAATGAAAAGCATTAATTAATCGACTCATTTTAAAGACACTTTTGAATGAATTGAGTAATTATTCACATTTCATTCTAACTAAGAGAAATGGATTATCTGTAAGTTTTTTGGCTTTTCGTTTTGATAGCATTTGTCCCAAGGATATTCGCTTTTCTTAAAATCAAAAGATTAATAATTAGGTCATTTAGGATTAATATTTTTATTTCAGAAGCCATTGTTAAAACAGTTAATATATTTTTTTACTTTATTTCAAATGTTCTCTTAGTAGTGAACGTTTTCTAATCACTCTGTAGAGGAATAAGGATTTCTTAAAATGAAGACTTAAATTTTAAGAAACGTTAATTTAGAAGAAAAGTTTAGGTTTTCAAAAAACTTCATCTTAGAAGACTTTAAATCGTGAGGCTCCGTTATTTGATCCCAAAAGAACATCTCGAGTGAAGTCAACCATTCCCTTTAGTGAAAGCAAGGAAATTGTTGTTTTTATCTTAAAAGAAAAAAAAAATATTCATTATTTTGATACAAAAGTCTTGATGAAATATCAGAAGGAAAAATAAATATATGACTGTTGCTGTACGACTAGTTATTTTCCCTTCCATTTTATATCTTATTTGTTTTTAATTCTAATGAAATCTATTTCCTTTCTTATTTAATCCTGTTTTCATTTCAACTTGGTCTCAAGGTTTTTCCATTGGATTATCTGTTGAGATGATCCCCCTTCTCTTGAGTGAAGGGATTTAATTATTATTCATAAAGAAATTTCTACAATTACATTGAAATTCTAAACAATAACTTATTTTTTATTTTCTGAATTCTATCCTGCTGCGCATTTTTCTCCCCTAATTTAAATAGATAATAATTATTTATCAGATTTAAATTTATTAATTAATGTTCCTCAAAATTGTAGAAAATTAAAAAGGTTGTTAATCCAATGAAATGCAAAAAATTTTCTTTAAATTTATATTTTGGATTTTTTTTTTTGCTGTACTTAGAATCTTTTGCTAAAAATATTTTGCAAATTCCTATAATTTCAGAAAAATGTTTCTAAAATTTGTAAAGGAATGCATTTTTTTTTAATAACAACTTGAATCTTTATCTACCCTATTAATAATAACAATGAAGAATTTTTTAACTCATAATTTTTGAATTAAATTTAATTAAGCTGAAAATTTCGATTTAAAATAAAGATGTTGATTAAATCGCGTTGCTTTCGAAGAAGGATTGAATTCCATCGACTCCACCAAGAACAAGTCATGGGAGAAAGAAAGGAATCTAGATTCAGAAGAGGAAATACTTTGTTATATAGTTTAGAAGGTTTGAAAAGAGCGGTGGACAGGATCTCAAATATGTTACCAGATTTGATTTATTTTCTTAATTCAAGTCGGATCGGAAATCGCTGTTAGAATTTAAGGCAGTGTAATCATTACTTATAACAGTTATTCATCATTGATAGCCAAATATTGTTGGTTATTTTGGCCTATTTGTTAGGCCTATTTGTAGAGAGTCTGTGACCAAAAAAAAAATGATGTAAAAAAATTTATTAGAAGCTGCCATATTCAACGAATATTTATATAAGGAAGCTGAAATTTTCTTGCTTTGCTTCGATCTCAAATTGAGTTGTCTGTAATCCGATTCTATGATCCACAGCAAAAACAATTTCAGAAGTTGGCACGCCAAATTATTTCAATGCAACTCTTTAGCTACTGTTGCAATTCAATAATAACCGGTAATTTTTCTCCCGCTTTTTTTTATTATTATTGTTATTATTTTCCATTGTGGAATTTCATAAAGAAAAAAAAAAAAGGGTCTGTGAGAGAGAGAGGAGGTGATTTGGAATTTGGCCACGTGAGGCATGCAACCTTGACTCGAATATTCTGCTAATTTGTGCTTGTTGGGTGTTTAATAAAAAAACGCACAAAGCGTTGGCTTTCAACGTAGTTCGGGAGACTGGAAAACACGCCTCCAACATAGTTCAGATGAATCTCCTGAGAAATTTATGTCAGCTGAGGAAAAAAAAAAGACTTATTGGATTTCACAATAAACATCGAAGAAATACATGATTCTCACATGAAATAAGAAATCAATTGGAATAAAATTCCTTCATCTGATTAACAACAGGAATAGACCCAATTACAAACCATATCAGAAATTACATAAATAACTTATAATTATTATATTTATACACAATGTAAATTTAATAAAACCAAAAATAAGTAACAAAAATAAGATAATTGTTATCTTTATTGTAGTGAAAAGTAACAACGAAGTAATTTTGAAAGAAATTGACTAAAATATATCCCGTAATCTAAAAGAAATAGAAAAATATTACTTTATTTAAAAATCTTTAATCAATATAGATTTTAAAAGTGAAGTTAATTTAAAACAAGCATTAAAGTATTTACTGTTATTGAAAACTTGTATAAAAATGTAATATAGAAAGAACTTGTTATTGGAAAACGAAATTTAAATGTTTTTTCTAAAACAACTTCTGTTTACGTTTCTTTTATAAAAACCACGAGAACTTTAAAATGGAAAAAGAAATTTAAGAAGCGAATGGAAAAACAGAGGAGAATAAATTTAGATAGAATCAATAGATTGATAGTTTATTAAATATCAAAATTAAACATAATTCCAAAATACGATATAATATAATAAAAAATTTCAGCTGGAAATATTAATTAAAAATAAACGTATAAAATAACAAATAGTCCTTAAAGAATAATTGTACATCTTACGATAAGAAGCAGTTACAATGATCTTCAAACTTAGTAATAAAATAGGACAACGACGATTGTACTTTATAGTCAGAAGTTTTTAATATTGCTTTGATGAATTCTTACCAAATATCTTTTAACTTTATAAAGAAAAAGGCTTTGAATTTAAAAAACAAAAAACAAATCCTTCATTTGGATTATTTCGATATTTTTTTCCTTTTGAATTGACTGTGTTTTAATTTTCAAATGAATTCCTTTGATGACAAAAATCAAAGCAGAAGGAATTGATTCATTTTCAGTGTTTTGCAGATTCTCCTACAAATGGATGAAAAATACAAGAATCGCGCCTTCCTTTTACATTTTTGCTAAATCCTATTTAAGGAACTGAAAAAGACCCCAAAAGAAAAAGGCGAAACTTTTCTTTTGTTTTCTTTGGAACCTGATCTGTCTCTGATGGAGGTTTTACTTTTAAAATGTTGATATTCGAAATGTTGACTTCATTGCTTGTCGGAAGAGAATAGAACATTGATACAATAGTAGATTATAAACACTTTGGTTCTTATTATGTTGGTTTACCTGATTTAACATATTTCAGTAAGAAAGGGTTAAAAACCTGTCAATTGTTTAAACCATTGAAAATAGAATACTTGGTTTCTATTTTCATTTCTCTGATTTTATTTCAGATTGAGCGATGTAAATGATTTTTCGTTTTGCAAGTGATAATCTTTTTTTTTTACTCGTACCAAAGGTTTGAAAATAATAAAGAAAAAGTTGAACCTTTAAGTTTAATTTTAGATCATATTATTATTATTATTATTATTATTTTCAAAAATATTTTATCTCCTAAAGTGAAATTTCTCTTTTTACTCAATTTCATTGGAAAGATTCTAGATGAAAGGACTTGGATAATTTCGAAACTGTATTCCTTCCTTCCTTATTCTGTTTATTAAATTCAGTTTTATGACTTTATTTGGGGGCACTCCCACCCCGTAATCTCAAAATATAAAGAGTAGCCCTGGGTCTATTTTTTGGGGGGTGTTTGGATTGGTTGCCTTCCCCAACTCCAAAATAAAATCCTATAAAAATGCTCATGTTACAGTTAGAATACAAAATAAAAAGGAGCCTAAATCTGTTGTTTCCGTCCATTTTTCTAAAATGTAACTTAGGTTGTTTTTCGGAGAACGCTGTTATTGCCTAAATTTGAGCAGTGACGGTTAAAAGAAGTTTTTAGGCCGAAACCCTTGGACAGCCCATTACGTGTCAGTCACTCTCTCCCTGTTCCTTTGTCACAGGAGGCTTTAATTTGGGGGTCTGGTCCCAGGACATGGGGATTATTACGATTTTTTTTTTTCTCTTTTGGGAAGAAAATAATTTCTTAGAAAAATGAAGTGTGTTGTCCTTCAAAACATTGGCGCGGCTTTAGATCTAGAATAATCGCAGATGACGTCATAGGAATTAATACTGATAAGTACATTACGATAAGTATTTTAGAAAAGTCAACTTCATTTAATTTCTGCTTAAAAGAATTATTTTTTGAACAAAATGTTAAATTAAGTATTTCAATTTTGATGGAATTTGACTCGAAAATATTTCTTTCTTATTATTTCGTTCGTTTTCCCTTGATTGCTCATCAACTATTCCCTAGAATTCTTTCATTTTTGTAAGAAAGAGTTTTCGTTTCAAATCTATTGAAGAGTTTTTCCGAATGCAACAATCGAATCGAAGAGTGATTTCTAGAACTAGTGTTTTGGTGAAATTCTAAAGTTCTACAACACTCCCTCCCCCCCGATGAGAAAATGAGAAAATTAATAAAAACCTAAGATTTTATTCTGGTGTTGCTGTAACAGATTGTAGGATAATAACCTGTTCCGAAATAAGGTTAATATTTTTATTTTCTTTGAAAACAGACATTGTTTCCAATTGCTCTTGGAATAAAACAATGAAAAATACTGGAATTTCCTTAATTGGAATTTATAAGTTTGTTCCCCCCCCCCCTCTCTTTTTTTTTGTTCTGATTTCTTGTATTAATTCTCTGCAAAAACAGGATTTTTGTTTTCAGAATTAGAAATTAAAATGTTTCTTCATTTCCCGCCCTCGAGGATTTCTCCTTCTTTCGTCTGAATGAATGTCAGTGGTTCTCAAGTAAAGGAATTGGAGAGGTTATTTCACTGGTCGAGTCTCGAAAGCTTTTTCAATTGTAATTAGAACATTAAAATATAACAGGGAGAAAGATCTTTGATAGATAAATTAAAGGAAACAGATTTTGTAGAGAAATGAAATAGCTATCATTTCCATAATGGATTCGTACAAATCTTTGGTTTCCGCCACTTAAATGCAAAAGAAAAGAAAAAGAAAACTAGATTGGAAATGGTTATGAGATCACAAGTGATGGACATTGTTTGTTATCAGGATGTTCAGTTATTTGCAACAGTGACATTGCTTTGGTCCCTATTGAGGATTTACTCCCTTCTCTCTATTTTTATAAAACTTATTCTATTGTTTTCATGTAAATTGTAACAGAAGCTTTAACACTCATTGAGATACTGACATTCTAATGTAAAACATTTAAAATAACTTGTAGCGTCTTGAAAAATGTGGATAATTCTGTAAGTGATTCTTTTTAACATGTATTGAGGTCTCTTCCATAATAGAGGGTGTGTCTCTTTCTTTTCCCATTTAGCGACTACGCTTTTAGACACCTGTTGAAAGGACAAAAATAGCTCCCAGTGCAAAACCAATACGTTTTGAATGCCGTTCGTTTTGATAATTAATTCATTAAGAATCCTAATTATGTGATTTTTTTTTTAATAATATTTTTTGAGACTACAGTATTTAAAATAGAATTAACAGGTATTCGTAGAAGAGTATCTAAGGTTTCTCTCTCTTTTTCTCAGCAGGTAGATGAAATTTAGAAATTACGTTCATGTAAGGTGATTTTATTTTCTTAATGTGTTTTTCAGAACATTTGAAACTTTGTAATAATAAATATAATTCATTTAATCTTGAATGTTTAAATGGACAATTAATAATATTAATCTTATTGTAATTATGTGATTTTAAAAAAATTACAGTTTGTTTGTATTTTCAGTAGGTTATATATTATTTTTAAAAAATGAACCATAAACTTAATTATCACAATTTATTCCTAGCGCTTTTAGAATTTCTCATTTGCAGTTTATTCACTGAAATATTAAAAAAAAAAATATTTTAAAGATATTTCTTTAAAACAATGATTTTAGTTAATAATTATAGTTTATTATTAGTTAAAAGTTGTTGTGATAGTTAACTTTATAATATTGACCCCAAACCAACGCTGAAATTTGATTCTCATTGTAGTTCTGCTCACGGATGAACATTTGACAGTAGGGGAAGATCTCCTGGTGGGTGGGGGTGGGAGAAATGCTCTTGTTGGTTTGATCTCCAGTCGCGTTCATTTACTACTAAACAAATGAAAAAAAAAAAAAAAAAAAAAGCTGTTTGTCTTGGACTTTTTTCATTATTTTAAGAAAGAAGAAATATTTATTTATTTACTTTTTCTCTTAATTCGTCTATTTGTTGATGTTTTATTGTGACTTGGTTGTTTCTTAATGTTTTTATTCATAAATCCATCTGTTAATGATTGTTTTCTCTGGAATCCGTGTCTTAATCCCTTATAAAAATTCTTGAGGATGTTTTTTGATAGTAAATCCTTTTAAGTGTTTGTGTTTCTATATTAATATCAACTTTTACGGCTGCGCAGACGATCTTTAATTGCACTCAATAAACTATGTCTCGTGGGTTTTTTTCTTTCTTTTTCTTTCTTGGCCTTTGTTTTGAGTTTTCGTTGGATTAATGGCACCTGAAGCCAACCCCGCACTTTCATCACACGGCCTTTGAAACACTCACAAAAAAAAACAGTTGGGAGAAAAGTTGGGAGCAAAAAAATTTTTTTTTTTTTTTTTGTCGCCGCGAGTTTTGTTGCGTCGCGAGCATTGATTTCTTGGCCACTCGACGCCATTTTGTCCGACCATTTTTCCACGTTGGTGATTTTTATCGGCGTCAGATAAAGAGAATTACTTTAATTGCGTTTACCGGTGGTTTACGAATATCAATTAGATGGCTCATCCACCCGTTGTGTACAAGACATGCAATGGTCCGGTGTACAGTAGCTGCCTTAATAAAACATCACTTATTATGAAATGAGATAATCTTTTTTCTAATTTTGGTTTGCTTTTTTTGTTTGAGATTTTTTTTTTTTTTTTAATCATAAAAGATAAAAAAAAAAAAAAGGATAGCCATCTTCTCATTTGTTAAGAAATTTTTACAATAGTTTTCTTTAAAGATAACAATGAGATTATTTAGTAAAATACAATGGATGCTTAATCTCATCCCACAGGAATATTTACTATCGATATTTTCTTGATCTGTATTTGTTTCCAAATTATATGATATTACTTACATGTACGTAACTGCTTTATAAGTTATATACTTGATGTATCTCACTTCTTATATTAATACATAAACATGTGAATTATCATAATATTACATTAAGATGAGTAAAATCTAGATAATATTTTATTTCTTTTTTTTTTTAAATAAACGGAATTTAATAGATTTTTTACAGCGACAACTTCAGCAAATATCAATGAACTTATTTTGTATTGTTGCTTTTATTGTTTTATTCAATGTAAGTAACTGCTTTCTTAGGAGATCCTAAATCCTACAGAGATAAAAATAGACCTAATTGTTTTCTGAGATAATTTTTTTTTTCCCTTGAAAACTAAGTAATAAAACTCTTCCATTCGCTTGAATATGGAAAATTAAAAATGAAATTACCCATGTTTTAATGAATATTAATATGATTCTGTTTTTAGATCAAGGTGATCTAGCATTGAAATTGATAAATATGATTCCGCAATCAACAGTTATTATATTGGCAACTTTATAAATTCAAGAAGGAAATTTGATTGAGAATTAAAACTGATGTTAGTGTTTTAGGTTTCAAATATAAAGCGATATATTTAGGTTTTCTTAGGTTATTAAAAAGTTGATTTTATTAAGTCAAATATCCTCCCACTCACTTTAGACACTGAAATGTTTGTATGTGCAAACCTCGTAGGTCTCTTCCGAATATTAAAGTAGTCCTATTTTCTTTCCCTTATTTTTTTGGTTGGATAGAGGCTAAAGTTACCTTGTTCTCCGTCACCTCATTGGCTCTGTTGTTTCTTTTTAAAAAATGTTACGGAAGTATGGGGGTTGCATTGTTTTGAGCTACAAACACCAATATTGTGGTTTGTTCATCGTGGATTGAGATATTTATGAGGCAGTAATTCAGTTGACGTAATTTTAACATCTAGAGTTGGATACATATTGTGTGTTTAATGAAATGTAATTATTACTATCTCCTTAATTTCAGAGTCGAGTCTTTAGAGCTTCTTTAGAAACAGCGGCTTTAAAAGGAATTTTAAAATTAGGCGAAAGAATTCCCAAATTGGTTTGAAAATTTCGTAGGATTTGCAAATGTAAGATTAGAAAAATTTTAAAATATGGAAGTAAAGGTTAAAATACTTTTAAGATTTAGATTAGGGCTATCTGTATTATTCCCGAATATTTTAATCTGTTTTTTTTTTTTTTGTTTTTTTATAAACTGCTCTTCATATTTAATGTTTTTAATGTAGAATTGAACCCAAGTGAATTTAATTTATCAATTGGTTTTTGATTTGAAATGAATTGGATCTCAAGTTTCAAACTCATCCAACTTTTGTGCCCTTTTATTATATGATTTTCTAATCATGTATTTGTAACCAAAGTCATTCCTACCTTATTGCTACTGGAAAAATATATTTACGCAGCCTGTTAATCACACACTACTCTTTATCATTCATAGAGATGTCATTATTCTAAGTAGAAACAATCAGTCTAAAACTCCGTTGTTTTTTTCACCCTGGATTTGTTCGATCTGATAATGAAGACACATAGCTAGGAATAAAAATACAAGATTTAAACTAAAATCAAAACATTTTAAGAGTTTCTTTGATTTGTTTAAAAAAAGAAAAAAAAAAGTTGTGTCTTTGCTCTTAGATAGATTAATGACGTAATTGGATTCCTTTCTTTATTCCTCAAAATAAATTTCCACGTGAAGGGCCTGTTGTAATTTTGAGTTTTAGTAAACAGAGGCTGCAGTAGAAACCAACATGGCGGCCATTGCTTGGTGAAGGTGTTTTTTTGGGAATGCACCGCGGTGTTGGCCCAGTGGGAGGAGCCCCATAACCTTCCCGTATCCCCACTGGCTATCAGGGAACATATCGCCCCGGGCAGTGACTGCTCCGATGGGCCTCCAAATCTGTTCGATAGGTTTTGGCAGTGGACAAGGAAGAGACGTCAGGTGCCTTCGAAATTACGCTACCTTCGGGTTTATTCTTTTTTTTTGTTCCTTTGTTCTTCCTTTGTTTGTTTCTTGTAAAAATATATAAATAAAGGCCCCTACAACTTCCCAACTAAAGCAATGAATTTTAATTGAAGTGAAGTCGAGTTCTTTACGAAGAAGAATCCTTCAACAATGGATTTGTAAATATTGGAAAATTATTTTGATGCCTACAAAAAGATATCAACGAAAATTATTCCAAAAGATAGTTTTAAATGGCTTATACATTGAATATTTTTAAAATATTACTTTAGTCTCTAGTATTTAAAAACACATTCTAAAAATTCTTTTAAATGAAAATACAAATGATAGAATTAGTATAATAGACAAAATAAACACTCGGTTTTACTTTTTATATTATTTGAAAAACAGTGTGTGATTTTTGTGAAATACAATCCACGAAATAAGTGAAGCTCTCATCTACGTTTGACTCTTTAACATTATTAAAATTAAATATTATTACGATTGTTTTTTTTTTTTTTTTTTAATAAAGCGTTGCATGAAAACCCTGGGTTGCTCAGATATGATTGAATTAGCTAATAATAAAAATGATTTCTTGTGTTGCTAAACATTACTAATTGATTGAAACTAATTTAATTAAATAATTAAGTGTGTTTTGAAAAACTCTTGAAGTTAAGACAGACCAGCAAGGAGCCCCCCCCCCTCCAAAATTTTTTTATTTGAAACTTCTAATCTTTGATTATTTATTGATTAAACAGTTTCTTTAGTCCAGAACTTACACGAGTATTAAATAAGAAGTTTTCAATTATTCTGCCTTTATTTGATTCTGGATTTTAAACATCTATAAAACAACACGTTTTTTTTTAAAACAACACATGAGGATGGTAAAACAGTTACGACGATGATTATAAAGTTCGATTGACAAATTTGCCACCAAAGACCTTTCTATCGCTGTTGTATGTGGTCCATTATTAATCTATTTTTTTTTATCTGTCGTAGTGTGAAATTTAACAGAATGCTCATAAAAAGAATTTGTAATATTTTTTTTAGAAAATGTCCAGATTAAATTATTAGTTTTGACAGAACTTGTAAAGTCTTACTAATCACTTTGAACAGTTTTACTTGTCTGTAGAAGCATAACGATAAAACGATGGATTTTCTTCGATGGATTTTCTTAGAACTTGATGGGTTCCTTATATCACAAGCTCATCCCTAAAAAGAAAATGAAATCCTCCTCTAAAACGACGATTTTCCTTAAAATTTTCTAGGATATTGATTTGTAGTTCAACTTAAAATATCAAGACCCTCCCCCACTACGTGATGGATATGATGAGCTAGTTTTAAAAAAATAATTAATATTGTATTACTTTTATTAATTACTTTTAGATTATTCAATAATGTTTCTTTATTTGGTTAAGGCCTTTTACACTCTTTGTTGTCTTTCGGATCAATTTATCCATGCAATTGTCTTCTTATTTTCCGTTTCTTTCCTATGAATTGTGGAAATACTGAGAATTCATCCACATTTTCAATTTGGAAGGAATCAGTTAGTGATAGCATTGAACATAGTTGCCTTTGAAGGCAGGTGCATCTGTGTAGAGGGGGGTAATGAAACCATCTGCAGCGAGAAGGGGTCAGTTTAATTCCATTTTTCACACCCTGACGGTTCCTTAGTGAACCAATTCAGGAGGGGGAGGGTTTAAACCTCGGACGAAACGCTCACAGACTTGTGTTGTTTGGAACGAGAGTGGATGCCTTGATGAACGGGGTAGAACTCGTAGGCATATTTTTTTTCTTCTTCTTCTCCCTTCACGAGATGCCAGGTAATAGCTACTCACATTCTTCATTTTCAGACCTATATTCCGACCTCTGCTTTTATCGCAGAAGCTACTCGTTCGGTTGCCAGTGCCTTTGGGGATTTCGCCTCGGCTCCAATAATGAATTGACTCTCTCTGATCCCACTTCTACAAATCTAGCCACACGGTTTAAATTCTGTGTTATTTTAACTGTTTACTTTTCAACATTATTAAAACCATTGAAATAAAACAAAGTAGTTAATGAATGTAAATGGAATTCTTTTTAACTAGTTTTCGTAGAAGTTTATTTTAATAAATAAAAATATTACTCATGAATTATTAATAAAGGCTTGTTCTTCGGGTATGTGAGTAATAATCAATTTCTTTTAAAATACTGCTGTCAGGATAACAGCTGAAAGAATGTCAGAGCAGAAAGATCTAATACAAAGAATCCCCTGGGTCCTCTTTCTGTCTCACGTAAAAAAACAATGGGAATTTGTTGGAAACAATTAGAAGTAGATTGAAAACCAAATGAAAATCCAGAGCAGCACCAGAATAAATAAATTGCCTTTCTGGTTCGATTATCGGGAAGGAAACGGGAACGGCCGTTTCGTCCTACAGGGACTCATCAGCCCGATCTTCGCTTTCCCCGATAAAAGACTCAGAAAGGCAAGATACTTAAGTGGAAATCACCGTCACACCTGGCAGTGACCCCCGAAGAACAAAAAAACAATAAGAATAAATGTTATGCTTGCTCTGGATTTTTCATTTGTTTTGTTAGAAATTTTTCGCAGCAAATTAAAAGTAGATATTTAAAAGAAGTATATCTTTTTTATACTTAATCAAACACGTATTTCCATTTTCTAATTTACATCTTTCGAATCAAAGAAAAAATAAAATGTAAAAATCTACTGAAAAGAACTTTTTTTTTCTTCGTGATTTCGTTATTTTCTGAGTCTGCTTTTGAAAAATAACCAAACGTTATAAACAGTTCAAACGTTTGAAGAAATAACTAATTTACTTCAGGAAAATAAAGAATTTCATTCCTAATTATTTATAAATTGAAAAGATAATTGTTATCATTAATTTTTTCAAATAGGAAAGGAAATGTTATATCCTGGTGTTTTTATTGCATTTTCATAATGGCTTAAAATCTCTGATTTTCAAAGTAACATAAATTCCATGAATAGTATTCAATAGAAAGGACTGTTATTGTTTCAATTGAGAACCTGTTATTTAAATAAAAGCTCTGCATAAAATGTAACGGATTTATTTTGGGGCAGTAGAAGCATTGGTGTACTTGGGTTCTTTTGTTGTTCCTTTGTAAATGTTCGGGACAACCTTCTTCTTCCCTGAAGCCCTTCACTAACATTCTTCTCTCCCTCCTCCCTTTCTTTCTTTTTTGTCCATTTTGGTAACTTTGAGGCAATTCTGAAAACAGATTTTGTTTTTGAAGGGTTTGGTTTTGTGGGGAAATAATTCATTCATCAAACAGTCTTCTTAGAAAAATGGATGAATTTTAAGCCTATTCTGTTCAGTTTCCAGAGAATAAAATCATTTTCTACGATTCTTATCGTCAATAAACAAGATATTTCCATTTTTTGCTTTATACATTCTTTGTAAACTTTTAAACTTGACAAATATTCCGATTCTTCGAGTTGTTTGATCTTCAATTGTTGCCGATCAGTTGGATCTTGAACTCAAAATTATTTAGGAATTAAATTGAAATCATAAAAAAAAAGTAGATCCTTTGGGAAGCATCTTTGAGCTCCATAGAATGTTCGTTTTGGTTCTTCATCTTTTTACAATGGGTTTTTACAAAATATTCCATTACCTTCTAAATAATACTTTTAGAAATGACTTTTGATCAGATTCATCCGAATGGAAAGTTGATAGTTATTTTTTTTTAAAAAGGACTTCAGTAGAACTTTTTTAATCTGAAGGAAAAAAAATAATCCATTGGCGATTTGGAATAATGATGTTCATAGCTTTAATTGGTAACAATCAACTTAGGAATGAAATGAAGTGATTGATCATGAATAAACAAAACTTTCCAATTGTTTAAAGGAAAAGAAAAAGAACTTTTTTTATTAGTTTTGATTTAAAAATAACAATAATAATTTAAAATAAAGAAAATCTAACTTTTCTGTAAATTTTTTATTGCAAACATACGTGACGTAATTTGATGATGTTCCAGAAAACCCTTCCAATAACTGCTACTAATTCATTAAGAATTTTACAGAAATCACGGACACGAGCTAAGTTGGGGAAAATTAGTTGACCAGCAACATACTAATGATCTTTTGTTATTTTTGGGAAGGAAATGAATTTGTATTTTGTGGAGATTTCATTGAAGTTTCCAAATATCAAAATAATCCAGGTTCGTCTCAGATCGTAAGAAAATGGGAAAATTGCTCTTTGTATTAGCGAAGAAATTCGTTCTATCATTCCCGTTTTCATTGTATAATTTTGATGTTTTTAGGCTCATTGGGTGACCCATCATTGTTTCGTTGTGTGATTGGACATTTGGTGCTGAAGCCATGTGGTCGACATTTTTATGATTCATGGCCCGAATGTTGATGAACAAACAGTTTGTGTTCATTTGATAGCAGAGGAGTAGAGGGAGTACAAATTCGACTTTCTTAGGTCGGAGTAGGTTTTCGGAATCCGTCGCGGGTCACTGTGGCACCTGTAGTAGATTAGCCCACAGCATCGGCCAGGTTGGAGAGGTCCGAACCCATTCGAGCTTTCGAGGGATGGTGGGAAGCAAGGGAGTGCAGGGCTCGAAGCAATCAGATTCACCCCTGTTCGCGGCAGGATTTTTTTTTTCTTCTTCGCTCGGCTGACATCAACTAAAGAGGAATGGAGTGGGTTCTCGGACGACGAATCTAAAAACTCAACCGATAATAATTTGTTAAATTTAAAAATTCTAATTTTCAGTAAAACATATCAATGGTTATTAAATATAAAATATATTTAAAAGTCTTTAATATCATTGGATTGTTTTAGAAGAAATCGTTCAAAATTTATAATATTCATTGCAATTACAAAGAGATAGATAGTTAGAAAAAAACGATAAATAGTTTTTCAAAATACTCTTATAATTAATACTCTTATAATTATAATTTCTTAAAAAAAAAAAAAAAAAAAGTTTTATTGATTTTCTGAGCAAAACTACAAATTTCTACTCATTCTTTAATACTTTTTTTTTCTCTTAGCTAAACTACTTCCATTAAATTATATTGAAAGTTTCTCTGAGGTTTTACTCTCGATCTGAAGCTTAAATTCTAAAAATCTTCCAAATTATAAAAAAAAAAAAAAAAAAAAAAAAAAAAAATTTTAAAGAATTTTAGAATTTTAAAACTTTACTTTTAGAGAAGAATTAAAGTAAGTTTTCCATTTTTTTTTTAATAAAGAATTTATTTGGAAAAAAAATATCTACTTAAAGATATAAGGTCGTCTTTAATGAGTTGCCTCAGAGATTTTAACAACTGAATTATTGGTTTTTGTCATAAGAAATAGAAAGTGTTACATTTTTGTGAGAACTTTTCTCTATGAAATGGTTTGAGTTTGTCTCGCCCACCGAGGTCTCCTCTGCTAAGTCCACATCCAAGCCAAAGGGTGCAATTAAATGCGAATGGGTGTGGAAGGAACAGAGAGGGAATGTGCAGAAGACTAAAAGCAAAGGGAAAAAAAAGAGATGCCAGGATTACTTTTTCATATCGGAGTTCGTAAATATAAGCCATTGGCGATAAAGATCAACTAAGGCTTCTGTACGACTGCAAACATTGGAAAGAAAATAGAAATCCCAGTGGAAAGTCAGTAACTATTTATTCGCATACATTATTTATTTTTTGTCTGCATGGCTGCTACAGATCTAATACTACAGAAATATAAGAGTTAAAGGATTATGTAATAATAATAATAATAATAATAATATCCTACTAGTCTCGTCATTTTATCACAATTTATCGTTGGAAGCTGAAATTTTAATGTCCTTCTTAGAGGACCCTTAGAGCTCTCTCTCGTGAATATTACAAAGTAACTCTTGTTTGTTGCAAATAAGGGAATGCTTTGCAATTACTTTTAAGATCAAATGTGACCTAATTTAAGCCTTTCGGAATCAAACTGTTTTTCATTGATTGAAGCTGTGTTAATTTACAGTGTTGGTGGCTGCCTTGAGGACGATACGCGATCTAGATACAAGGAGATCGATGATTAACTAAATCAGTTCATTCACAGCAGATCGTGACCTAAAACACCGCTTTTAAGAAGAAAGTTCATCGAAATCAAGTCAGTGAAGGAAATGAAGGAATGAAATAAGTTCATTTTGAAATTAACGGGAACGATTCTGGAAATATTCTGTAGCAAATAACTTTGAAAACTAGCAGTTAATCTTTTCTTCGTAGCAGGATGCGCAGAACGTCCTAAAAAAAAAGAGGAGAGTGCGATGTATCCTAACCACAATCGTTGCACAGACATTGGAGTTTCAAATATGTACATAGAAGAAGAAAAAAAAAGTAACCAATACAATCCAAAAATCATTAGTTTTTTTTTTTTTAAATTATCCTTCATTGGCCGGTTTTAATTCTGTGCCAATACAGCGGTCTCAAATGTTGGTTTTGGCTGATGGTTGATTAATCTCAACCATTATCTTAACCCATCAGTTGACGAAAAGAAGATACAGTTCGAAATGAAATGGGAGAGACGGTCAAAAAAGTAGTTGAATTCTGAGAAGAATGTGTTTATCGGTCTTTGATAGAATTTTAACCCAAATAAGGTCGAACAAAAGGCATTCTATTGAGATGAAATGAATACGAAGCTTGCATGTGCCTCAAATACTTTTTGATAGGTAATCAGTCTAATGAGTTCCAGAATGATCCTAAATTTACTACAAGAAATTAATGCAGTTATAAGCAAAACAATGAATTTATATAATTAGCACAGTAATTTATCCAAGTAAACGTACGCTTTTCTCTATTTCTCGTCTTATCATTTCCCCCTCCATCTTTCTTTCTATAGCTTCTTACATTCTACTATGTGATAAGACTGGACTTTTGAATTAAAATAATAACAGCTTGATAAAGGACTAAAAAAGACCCGAAAATTTGTAAATTGAGTTTGGTAGTAGGTTTTTCACTTCTCTTTCAATTAAAGATCCGTTTTATCCATTTCTCAACCTGTAGTATTATAAAGCAGATCATCCCATACTCTTAAAAAACAATTGATTTTGTTCGATTGACCCTAAGGAAAAATAAAGGAAAATTCCTCTTTATTTCCTTGGGATTCGTTTTTGATCTGTAAATATGTTAAAGAATAATTCTCTTCACCTTAAGTCAGGTAATGTAATACCAATATCTATGTAACTCCCAAATGAATTAATGAAGAAATATTTAGGATTGTTTTTGTTACCTTTTGGTATGTTGAGGGAGTTTTACGACAACACCAATAGGCGACAAAGAAAAAGCAAGTTGTTGATGGAGTTGGCTAGTGATTATAGCTGCTCCCCCTTTCTCTTTAGGGGGAAGAGGGGGTTTGCCGTCGCCGGACAATTAGTGACCTGTATGTCTGACATGGTGTCCAACATGGCTGTGTGTTGGATTGGTCCTTCCTGGAGGAATCTTCTGTAGCAGCTGTCATTAAAGTGCATTAATCACGAGCCGAAGCCACCTCGCGGGCTCCATTATCCCCCACCCTCCACCCTTTCTCAGCTGACTTAAGGCAGTGGAGAAAAGACCCAAAAAAATTCCAACTACAACCATTGAGTCATATGGTGGTTGTTTTGACATTAACATTCTAGCAAACTAATTAGTCGGAAGGATAACAGACAAACAGGTTGTTTTTCGTTTTTTTGTTTTTTCTTAAATCTTTATTTCATTACATTTTATGACCATCAGGAGAAGATTCATTATTGATTCATCTTTTGAGAGATGTCCAAATAGGTTAATTTTATGTATTTAGTTATTTTTTCCTTCCATTCTTAATTCCTAATTTCGTTTCTATCTGAATATTCTTCTCTATTTCTGCTTCATTGATTGTATCTTATATTGAAGTAATTCATTAAAATCATCATCAACTTGAAGGCCTTCAAAATATAAACTCGGTTAAAACTCGTGAACTATTCAACTGCTTCTAACCTTTTAATTTTTAAAACTTCTTTGAGAGAATTTCAGTTTTTTTAAAACAATGATTTTTACAATAAAATGAAGAAATACATAAAAAAAAAAATATTTTTACACTTTTTGTTTTTATTTAATGCATGAATAAATGACTTAATGTTGCTATTGTATTCAAATTTCTACTTTAACAAAAAAAAATAAACTTCTATTTATTTCGAAAGAAAAAAATAAATAAACCACACTCTATAAATTTAAAAAAAAAAATTGTTTTTTTTTTTTAATTCTTCAAATATTTTACATACAGAATATCCATTTATAATATTTATATATTATTCGTATTTGTTATTTTAATAGCAGGATAGTAGCAATACGATTTTTTTAAAGACATTTCCTATCTTATGTTTTCCATTTCAGAATTTTCCTATGGGTTTTTTGTTTTTGTTTGTTTGTTTGTCTAAGAGGTGAGTTTCTCTTGGACGATCCCCATTTCAATGATTGGCTAAGAATTTTCAGTTTATTTCCTCATCAAATTAGGAATGTGTCAAAGTAAACGGTCTTTCATGATTATCTTTCGTATTTCAGTGTAATTTCATTTAATTTTATCCTAATTTGTAACTATTTTAGGCAAGATCTTTTATTCGAAGACTTAGTAGCATTATTTCAGTTTTTATTAAATTTCTTTTTCACCATCAAAGCTCATTCCTAAGTTGTTCATTCCTACTTTAAGAAAAAGAGAATCCCTTCGGAATTTGTGTTTTATTTGTATCAATTGTAGATAGTTGATTCTTGATCGTCTTATGTCAGGAGATCTCAGATGCTTTTGAATTCTCTTAAAAACCTGATTCCATTATTTAAGTAATTTAAATTTAAAAAAGAAATTGTTATGTTTCGAAAACAAATTCGAATGCAGAACTGGGCTGTAATGGAATAATATATTCGTTGTAAGACGTAGATACAAGGCGGTCCAAGTCTTAGCGGTTAAAAAAAGTAAATCACGGAACATTACATAAATATTTCAGTATTCCATGAAGAATTATGCAATCAACTAAAATATTTGTCATTTCCTCAATATTTAGAATTTATTTGTTAAAAAATGTACAATTTGCTTTTTCATTCAGAATTTTAATTATTACATAATTATTATGTATTAAAACTGTAGATCACTTTAAAATAAAGTGAACTATTATGTGTTTAATTAATTACAGAATCTAAATTAAGCAAGTAATTAGCCTTCCATTAAAATTCTATTTGCATCAAAGTAATTATTATTTTCCGATGGATTTATTCTTTTCCATTCACACAATCCGGATGAAGAAGAGTTTTAAATGGTTACCTTTCTAAGTTATCTAATGACTGCCCTGATTGCCAGAGGCTAAGAGGATCGAGAGTATAGGGTGCGGGAACGAGGGTATTGAGGCTGGTAACAGCAGTATTAATCTTGTCACCAGTAAGCTTGCAGCCAAGAATGCCTTTGTACATCAGAAGCAACTTATGATGGATGGTTTGTCAAGAAATGGAAAGATTATTATATGGCGGTGGAAGGAAGCGCTTTCTGTCACTCGGGTGTTTTCTAACTGTCAGCATCATCTGAAACAGTACGAGAAACAATTGAATGATTGTATCCTCATAGATTGAACTAACTAATAATACTTACTAAAATAGAACTAAAATGATTAGAGATAATACATCTGAACAAAGCTTGTCTTCTCTTGTCAACGGCATGGAAGCATTTTGGGTTACAATTTTATTTTTGAAAATTATCAGAATATTTTTGTATTATTGTATTTAAGATATAACAGATTTGTAAAAATTTGTAATACATACTATATTTGAATTGTAGCAAGATATACTAATAAAATTAAGGAAATAATGTCCTTTGGAATAAAATGTGGACGAAAGAAATTGTACTGAAATGAAGTAATAATACCTCAGATGGTTTGACCAATAGATGACGTCATTGTAATTGACTGTCATCATCTGTTCGTCGTTTGAAACGATAGTATTAGTTAGTCTCTTCGTGGCTAATTTATTAAGGAGCAAAGTTTTCCAAAATATCATTTTTATTTTATTTTTTATTTTACTTAATAGAATTCTCACAGAATTTCAAAAACAGATACAAAGAAATTCATGAAAACGATTAAAAGAGTTTGGTTGGATATCTAACGAAAGAGATAGATTTGCTGAGAGGAACTGATTATTTTGGGGCGAAGTCCCAGTGCAGAGTAGCATCCAATTTGACCACTGGATTTATTGGAACTGTGGGAGTGTGAATGAGTGATGGTTGTGGGTGGGTGGAGGCAACAGGTGCAACCATCTGTAATCACAGCTCGACGCAACTCTTATTGATACGTCAGGATTAGATTTTTCTAATGAAATAACTCTTGATTGGACCGTGTGCGCCTGCGCTAAGCTAATGGCGAATTCCCTAAGAGGCTTGTTTTCCTACACGAGGCTTTGTGCTTTTCCACAATGGCTGCTTCACAAGAATAGTAACTTAAAATCGAGCAACTTTTTTTGCTGGCTAATGCAAGTACAAACTGCTTCTTTTTTTTTCTCAATCAGCTTTATTAATCCGAGAGGCCATTCAGTATTCTTTCTTCTTCTAACTATTGAGTTCGAATGGAAGAAAAAGTGGTTATTATTTCTTTTTCAACCACGAGTTCATTATCACGTCAACTAGAACTGCTTCTCTGGATGGTGTTAATTGAAGACGAGGTTTTTTTCTCTCTCAAGATTAGCATGACACGGGGGAGGAGGAAAAGATTCAACGGATGTTTCTCTCTCTTTGTAAAAAATAGTGAGTATTCGAAGGAGAAAGTGAATTGAGCTGAAGTTTTTTCAGGGAATGTTGGTGGATCATCAAAATCAATAGGGTTTGAACATTTAGTTACAAAAGATTTTAAATATTCATTTAAAGATTTCAATAATAGCTTCTTCTTCAGCTGCAGTTTATGTGACACATTTACTATAATGTATGTACAAGAATCTCCCTTTTAAAATTTCAGCTGACTAAGTTAAATAGGTTTTTTTAACTTTTTTTTTATAGTTTATTTTGGAGTAGGTTCCAGAAGAAAGTGAAAAATTATCAATAAATTAATGGATCATTAAACATATTTGATTTAAAAAAAGTTTTTTTTTTTAATTTATTGCTTAGTAAGTGATATTCTAAAGATTTGACCAAACTACCCTGAGTAGCTGTAAGTTTCTATGTTAATTTAAAACAAATATAATATCAAAATGAATGATTGTTCAAGAGTAATTCTATCAATGTTATCAAAAAATGTATTTACATCTTTAACTAAAAGCACAAAAACAATTTTAAAACAAAAGAAAAAAAAAAAAAACAGTCCCCCCACCCCCCACCCGCAAAAAAAACCAACTTGCTGTGCTTTACATATTTGAGCCACATAGAAGCCTTTCTCGTTTTTAAAACGCTTAATAAGTAGGTAATTAGTTTTGTCTTATTTCGTAGTTTGTTTACTATATTTCTGCTGATTGATCATTGATCGAAACCTAAATATAAAAAAACTAATGTCGAATTTGGAGATTTAAAAAATACAACTAAAGCTTAGATGCAACTAAAAAAAAAAAGAAGAGAAATGTTAACGCAATCGTTCTTTTCTTGACATGATTCCTAACTTTTTCATTGTGAGGAAAAAAACTGAGTGTTGTGATTGTGAATGCAATGGGAGGAGCTTGTGTCAAAGGACTTATTTGAATGACCATTGAAGCGAAAGACAAATCAAAATCCTACAACTAGTTGGTTGCTTTGTGATTGGTGGATTTGTGTCTAGAGTCTGCAGTGGTCAGCTTAAGACAGGAATCTTAATTGACCTTGGGCGGAATCGAATTCTTGTTCTTTAAAGAAAAAAAAAATAATAACGTGAAGAATGAAACAAAAGATGAACGAAAGAAAAGGATATCAGTGAGGATCCTACAACATTTCTATCACATTTAAAAAACAAAACAAATAAATAGATGGCTTTTTATTTTTATACCACCTGTTCTTATGGATATAAGATTAAGAAAAAGACCTCTTAATTCTTTGAAAATTAGAAGAAACTGATTTTACAGAATGAATCCGAGAAAAATGTAGAAGTCCTCTTTATCAACAACAACCCTTCTCCTTTTTCGTTTCTTTTAATCTTTATTTACAAAGTTTGTCATATATTAAATTCTCATAAAACTCCACCAAAGAAATACTTCGAAGAAATATCATATTCTTAAGCCAGAGATACGGAATAATCTTTCTCTTTTAATCGATTAATAATAGTCTATACCAGGGGTGCGCAACTCGCGGCCGTTAGTATCAAACTTAAAATTAGCTTGCACCTTTCCATTGCTGCCAACAGATACATTGTAACTTGCAATAGCAACTGTCTCAGACTTTACTATTGGAATGAAACACAACTTGATAATTTGAAGTTTTTGTAAATTACCTTTATTATTAATTATTATTATAAATGGCACTGTCCAATTCTTAATTAGTAAGAGTTGGCGGAGGATGGGACGCTCCATCAGAACTTTTATAAAAATATTCCTAAAATATTGTGCACCCCTGGTCTATACGATGTATTCTACATAATCCTTGTGCACCCATGGTCTATATGATATATTCTATATAATCCTTGTGCACCCTTGGTCTACACCATATATATTCTAGATAATCCTTCTGCACCCTTGGTCTATACGATGTATTGTACATAATCCTTGTGCACCCTTCGTCTATATAATGTATTCTATATAATCCTTATGCACCCTTGGTCTATACGATGTATTCTATATAATCCTTATGCACCCATGGTCTATACGATGTATTCTATATAATCCTTGTGCACCCATGGTCTGTACGAAGTATTTTATATAATCCTTCTGCACCCTTGGTCTATACGATACATTGTACATAATCCTTGTGCACCCTTCGTGTATATAATGTATTCTATATAATCCTTATGCACCCGTGGTCTATACGATGTATTCTACATAATCCTTGTGCACCCTTCGTCTATACAATGTATTCTATATAATCCTTATGCACCCGTGGTTTATACGATATATTCTATATAATGCTTGTGCACCCTTGATCTATACGATGTATTCTGTATAATCCTTGTGCACCCTTGGTCTATACGATGTATTCTGTATAATCCTTGTGCACCCTTGGTCTATACGATGTATTCTATATAATGCTTGTGCACCCTTGATCTATACGATGTATTCTATATAATCCTTGTGCACCCTTGGTCTATACAATAAATTCTATGTACTCCTTGTGCACCCTTGGTCTATACGATGTATTCTACATAATCCTTCTGCACCCTTGGTCTATACGATGTATTCTATGTAATCCTTGTGCACCCATGGTCTGTACGATGTATTCTACATAATCCTTTTGCACCCTTGGTCTATACGATGTATTGTACATAATCCTTGTGCACCCATGGTCTGTACGATGTATTCTACATAATCCTTCTGCACCCTTGGTCTATACGATGTATTGTACATAATCCTTGTGCACCCTTCGTCTATACAATGTATTCTACATAATCCTTATGCATCCGTGGTCTATATGATGTATTCTATATAATCCTTATGCACCCATGGTCTATACGATGTATTCTATATAATCCTTGTGCACCCATGGTCTGTACGATGTATTCTATATAATACTTCTGCACCCATGGTCTATACGATGTATTGTACATAATCCTTGTGCACCCTTCGTGTATGTAATGTATTCTATATAATCCTTATGCACCTGTGGTCTATACGATGTATTCTGTATAATCCTTGTGCACCCTTGGTCTATGTAATGTATTCTATATAATGCTTTTGCACCCGTGGTCTATACAATGTATTCTATATAATCCTTGTATATTCTATATAACCCTAGAATCTTTCTTATTCTAGCATTTCAATGTGGTTGTGTTAGTTTTCGGTTTTCTTAAATTCTATATTCTAAGAAGTTGTCTTATTTGTTGTTACAACCTAGTGTAGAAAACACTACTTACTTATAATATTAGTAACTTTAAAGTGATTAAGAAAACTTAATATTTTTGAGTTAATGGAATTTTGTAAAGTAAGAACAAAAACTGGAGTGTTTTCCTCACTCATGTAACTTATATTTTAAATTTTATATTCGTTCTTGTTAATAGGGGATCTAATAAATAGAAAAGATCTAAAGAGACAGCCTTTGTAGGACTATTTAGAAGAAAATGAAGCCTAAGAGTTTCTTCCTATTTCATAAAAATATCTTCTGAGGAAAATAACCAAATAAAAATCACATTTTCATTAAAAACTTTTATTTAATTCCAAAACCTTTTATTAATAATTTTTGTTTTTCATTCCTTTTACAAGAAAAACTTTTGGACACCGAGTGTGAGCAAGAGTTGAAAACCTTTCTTTTCTTTTTCCGTTCCCTACTTTGTCGTTGTGTGAGTCGATTCCATTAACACAACGGCTTTCTTGGTTGTTGATCTTTTGTTAACCAATCAATTAAAAATAGTGGGAAAGGAAGGAAACTTTTCTTTGATATCTGATTGATTGAAAGCAATTCTTAGACGATTTGTGAATTAGAAATATCGTCAGTCTCAGTGACGATGTGTTTTGTGAATGTTTCGTCCGTTGAAAACATCCTCAAGTGTCTCCTTTGATTGAATCCGCGTTTGAGACAAACGTTTCAGTGAATGATTTGATATTCAGTTTTTGATGTTTAGAAATTAGCTCCTTTACAACAATCTTAGTAATTTTATTCAATACATTTCTTGTTTAAAAGAACTAATTTGAATGAATAGAAGTTATTTACAAATAATGGTCGAACTGTGAAAGCGAAAATGAAGTAGAACTTTAAGCGGTTTTTTTTTTTAGACGAAAAGGAAGCATTTAAGAAAATTCGTATTTTTATCATCTTTTCGTTTGTCATCGATTATATTGAAGTTTTATTATAAAATAAAGTAAAATAAAAATAATTTTTTTCCGATGCTTATTAAATATTTTCATTAGAAATTGATTTCAGTAATTATTAAATAACGTATCAAAGTTAAAATAGAAATTTTAATTATAACAAGTTTGTTTTTTTTTCTCCAAATTACAAATTTGTGATCATTTCCAAAACCAAAATACAATAAAATAATTTTATTGTAAAAAAATATATAAATATTAAAAAGTCATTCAGAAGTTTTCCTAAAACTCTGCTGCAAACTTGTGTCAGTTTCTTTAAGAACTTAGTAGGTGATGGATAAGAGTTCAGTTGTCTAACGAAATATAAACAAATCATTTGTTTAAGATACCTGGGACAGAGTGAGACGAAATGTGCATCAATAAATAAATACTGATTCCTTAAATAGACAGAAAAAAAAATCTAAAAACATTGAAAAGAAGACTATTAGTAAAGACTATTCAATGATTGAAATTTAAAATAAGATCCATTGTATTAAATGACAAAGGGGATTTTATAGTTTTTAAATTTTTTTGTTTTTGTTTTTAATTGGTTTTAAATCTTTGCTGGACATTCCTTGGTGTTACTTCAGTGGTGTTCCAATATTGTTGTCGTGAAAGAAGGTCGAGGAATTCCTTTATGACCTAAGGGAGGACGGGATCCGCCTCTTTCCACTAAGAAAAGCTCCATCTCCAAGACATTGTATCGTCGTTCTTTGTTGAACTGCTATAATGCAATCCTTCTGTTCATCTGAACTTGCAATCAAGTAAATTAGTTTATTAACACGAATTGTAAAATTAAAAACTTTAGTTCAAAATTAAGTTTAGAAAGCTAATTTAGTTTTCTTCGTTACTTTTGACAACGTATATTCTTAGAAAGAACATTTTGTTACAAGGAAATTGCTGTCAAGTTACGTAAAATCCATTCGTAATATTTTATTTATTTTTTCATTATTTTAAGCATTTATTTAAAATATGAGTAAGCGGTTTTCTATTAAATAAAATATAAAACAAAAATGTTTAAATTAATTTTGAAAATATAATGAAGTTACTGGGATTATTTTTTAAAACTTGATTTCGCAGAGGAATGAAACCAAAACCATCAATTAGCAGGGTTTTGTTGTTTCCATGCTAATCCTTTTAAATTCTATTTATAATAAACAAAACTAATAAGCAAATAAATAAACAACAATAAATGATTTACGTGTCATTTTTGTTATATTTAACTATAAAGTTACTCAGAAGATATTGTTTCACATTAGGATTAAAAGTTGAACTGTTTTAAAATTCCCTTTCTATAAACCGTCGTCACAATAAAGCTAATTACAGAAAGCAAATAGAAAACTCTAAAGTCTGTTCAACTTTCCCAGTTTCAAAGTATGAGCTGCGATGCAAACTCTAGTTGTGTTGGTATTTGGCTAACCCGTCCTTTGTGCTGGGATTTGTGCCGACTCATATTCAGTCATTGGCCATCTGCGAACACAAACACGTAATTGAAATCCCCTCACAACAGTCAGGACTACTTAGGTCCAATAGAGAAAAAGAAGAAAAAAATTAGCAAAAGAAATGGATCTTTTTGTTTACAGAGATATTTGAATATCATTTTTCATTAGGATCTATTTCCTTTTTGTGTGGTTAATGAGTTAATGTGATATATATAAATCTTAAATAATTATTTTACTCTTTAATGACATATTTAGAAGTAATTATTTACAAAATGTAAACAATGGGCAAATCTTAAAGAGCTATTGTATATTGTTTTCTCTTTGGAAAGGTCTATCGAAAGCCCCGTCTTGTGATGAATAATGCATGTCCTGTAAAGGGATTGATTTATCATCTTCTGTTATTTGTAAATCACAGAGAAGAAAACCAATCACAGATGCTTTACTCGTTTCGTTAAGGGCTTAGGTCATTGCCCTTCAACCAGTTTTCGTTCATTTACAAGAATTTCACATTGATTTTACTTAGCATAAAAAGCACTGCTAAGATTTATGCCTATAAGCATTTATTGCTTCTATTGAATAAATAGGATCCTGTTTTACCGAATTATAATGAATGTGTGGGTAACCAGAGCTAAGATTTTAAAAATGTACAGAAATGATATACATATATATGTATATAATAATTTATTCCTTACACTTTACAATCAGTAAGATATTTCAGTCAAAGCTTCTATTTTGCTCAAAGTTGTAATTATTTGTTTACTTGCTATTTGACTGATGCAGATGATTAGTTCTAGAATAGTCATTTGAAAAGAAGTCCAGTCTCAGATGTCATCGAAATCTGTCCAACCGTTCTTGAGTTTCAAGAGAGAGAGACTGTGTAACTCTGACTATCTTAAAGTCAATATCTGTCGTGACAGTGTTTTTGGAATAGTTACTGACGAAATATTACCTTAAGTAGCTATTAAAGAAATTTTTGACCAGTGAATGAATCTCTGTAGATTATAGATGATCACTTCCTTGAGCCCCAAAGAAAATCAGTTATTTTTCTTTCTTTGAACTTACTAATGACGGAAACAGTTTGTCTTTCGAATTCAAACCAACTAATTCAGAGAACTTTATCAACTTCTTACCTTTTTCATTTGTGTCGTAAAAGGGAAAGGAGGTGAGGGCACCTTGATCCTCCGCCCAAATCCCAGAATATATAAATTAGTACTATTTTTTTTTTTTTGGTGGGATAGGAAGTTGAAGACCCGAAATTTTGAAATGAAATTCCATTTCCTTAATTTGCCCCCCCCCCACCTATATAAAATCCTGTATACGCCCTTGTTATTTTGTTAGAAAATCATCTCAAAAAATTTGGGAAAGATACTTTCATTTTAATTTTAATAATTTTTGACTAAACTGTTGACTTTAACTAAATTACTTGAATTTAACTAATACCGAAAGAATAAATAACGAAGATTATAAATTGAGAATTTTACCTTATTTAAAAATCCTTGTAAATATTGTTGGAAATTTTTGAACCCTTGAAATCCAAAATCATTTCGTTTCTTAAATCTGAATGTTTGACTGTATTGGAAATTTTAAAAAGGAAGATTATAAAGGAATCCTGATACGCATATATTAAGGGCCATTTTTTTTTTTTTTTTTTGACGTTGCATATTAGGCCTATATTTCAAGTTAAGAATTTTTATGTTTGTTCTAGATGATCTGTCGTTTGAATGTAGAATAACCAAATTTGGCAGCTCGCTTTTATTGGATGTTTTCAGTTGATTGTAAAATATTTATTATTTTGAATTTGCAAAAAACAATTGACAGAAAGAGAATTCTAAAATCCTTGCTATTTTGATGAGATGAATGTTAAATGCTTTGATTAGCAGTTCAGTCGAGAGATCCGTTCAACTATTACTGTTCAATCTACGTCATTGTTGATGTTTACCTCCTGCCCCACCCTGCCTGAAAAATAGGCCAGAGTGGTTGAGGGGATTTTTTTTTTCCGCATTCTGTCACCTGATTCAAAAGAGTCTGACATTAGGTTTCAATTGTTTAATTATAAAAGTGTGACTGGACGATCCGGTTACTCGAATGGAAGTGTTTAATCCGAAATACCAGTAAATTATGCCTTTTATGTAATAGGCCATTATTAAACAGATAACAGAATTGCAAATTTGTTTCGTAACACTGCCAATTAATCAGTTGTAGGCGTATAATTCCCAATACAATGTAACTGTAAATCATTGAACTAATGGCGGAAGCTGGTCTCATTTCCAGCAGTCATTCACCCAAGTCGATTTTAAGCGAAACCAATGTTTGGTTTTTACTACCAACTTTTATCTACTTTTGGGAAATCTGGCGGAGTATGTTTCGAAAGAGTCAGCACAAGATTCTTAAAACAGCTTGAGAAAAACCCCCCAAAAGAAATGGACCTTGATTCACTTTCCATTCACGTAAATGGGTTGACATTCGAATCTTAATCCCCAGGAAGTAGATTTAAAATTCTCTCCCGTTATTATGTTTATTCTCTGCTCTGCTAACATAAATATCTGATCTACTTTCAAAGATTTTTCTATCAAGACATTTTGTCCATCTGTTCAGCTGACAATGAAAAAACTAAAACCAAGAAATAACATTAGTACAGTCCTATTAGCAAATGCCCCTGTCAAAGGGTTAAGTTCAATATATAGTGATTTTCATGAAGAAAATATATACATTGTAATTGAATTATTAATATTTAAGCACGATTTTAATTCACTGACGATGCAGTGGAAAAGAAATAACATTTGATATTAATATTAGGTAATTTAAGACAGCGTTGTTTGGAGAAATTAGGTAATTAAAAATATAATGATAATTTTGAGGTTGAAATTAACACTGAGAGCCTTGATCTGAATAATTCAAATAGGAGACTTATTTTGGTTCAGTTTCAAATCTTTCATTGAAAAAGGAACAATTCTTCTTCTTTTAGTTTATTCCAACGATTGTTTTCTTGTTACTACATTTAATGATGATTTTAGGAAAAGTCCTTAGGAAAGACCACCGAAAAAATTGGAGATTTCAGTTAAAAATCTCTGTCCCAACCATATTTCAATCATTTTTCAGAATTCAGGTGAATTATTTGCATGAAAAAGCAACATTTAATAGTTGTTTTAATTAGGTTCATTTTTATTTAACAAGTATTTTTCATCAACTTACAGTTTAGAGATTAGTTTTTGTAGAATTTTTTTTTTTTTTACAAAGTTAAAATCTATTATAAATAATTAAAATTAGCCATTAAAAAAGTTTTAGAAAACCCATCCTGTTCTCATTCTTATTGAGTCATGTTCAATATTTTATCTTTTCTTTGGACAATTGGGGTATTTTTTGTGATAAATATTAGCTTAAATTCGCATAATTGGCACAAACATACTCATTAAGACCATAGAAAACTAAATTTAAAAATTATCTTTGGACTAAGATTCAAAGGAAAGGCCAATAATAAACACAATCTCAAAATAAAACCTTTTGGAATCCTATTACTTTTCTATGTTACTTAATTCCTTTCCTTTAAACATTTGTTTTTGTTAAATGGTTTAGTCTGTTAAGGGAGACCTTTCCAAATGTTTTTCCATTTTATTTCTTTACTCGCAACTGTCTTGAGCTTCCTAAGTGCTTTGTTAACATACCTTTGTTCTGTTCATCTTTTTCTTTACCTTTAATCACTTTTTATTAGACCCACTTTTGAAAAGCATGGGTCAGAATCTATAAATTTTCATCAAATGTTTAATCTCTCGGTGTTGAGATAAATTGTTCATAGGATTTCCTCACAAAAATGTGATTTTTTTTTTTAAATATCCAAATATAAATAAGAAACAAAACAAATGAGATATCTTCTATTCAAATATGGGAGGCATTTCTAGGGCGTAGCATTTTTAAGAATGATTTTCTATCCGCAAAGCAGTTTCTATCCTGGACCGAAAACAGTGATAACTATTAATAATAAGTAACGAAACAGCTGACGAGACAACAAAGGAATCATTGGGTTTTAGTCGCAACCTATGGATTCAGTACGAAATGACTGGTTGTAACATTCTGTCAAATCCATAATTATAATTTATTTCGTAAAGTTTCGCTGTTTCAGAAAGAGCTTCTTCAGACGGTAAATACAAAATACATTTTCAAATTTACAATAAATATCTCAATGCATACGAAAACATAAGAATAAAAAACAAAACTGAGTTTAACACATATTAATATTTAATAATATTTTGTCTACGTTTAATAATCCCAAGGGAGCATTATTTTAAACGCTGTATCCAATAATTGTGGAGTTAAATCGATTCATTTAAACCAGAAATGAGAAATTGTAAATTGAATATTTCCCAAAAAGCATTTTATCAATGTTTTTCTAATGAAAGCATTGATAAAAGCTTACATTACAAGAATTCATTGAACAACATAGCAAGTTCTATATTAATAAAATGAAAGAGATTTTCATGTTAATTTCCTGTAGTTTCTAAGGTTATTAGATTTTTCAAAATTGATGGACAAAAATCTGAACAGAAATTTAAAATGTTCTAAACATAAACCTAGCAAATTTTATTGATCTTCAATTTAAGGAAGAAACATCAGATAAGATTATATTAGAATGTAGGCAGGAATATTAAAGATATAATAACTGATAAAAGTATTGGTATAAGTCATAAATTATTCAATATATGGGTGTCGTATAAAGTTTGGTTTATAGAACATATTCTATGATATAAATTGGAGAAACCTGGAGAAGTTTATTCGAACGCAACCCGGATGAACATATTAATAGCACAAAAAAGGAATGGTTCAACAGTTCTGGTTGAGATTTCCATAGTTTAACTAACGGTCACGATCCAAATCCTCTATTTGACATGAATTATCATTTCAATAACAAAATTTGTTGATAGTTTTCCTAATTGACAGGCTTAAAAACATTGCAGTACGTATTCTAACTGTAGTATTATCATAATAAAGTTTTTTTTTAAACATACAAGATTCATTAGGACTTCTTAGGTTATTTGTAATATTATTTACGTCAAGTAATTTATTTTATATATTTTTAATTTTCATTAATATATTCCTGATGTTTTTTTCTTAATCAATTATTTTTTAAATGAATTGTTTCCCACTTATTTTTCTCTTTCTTCGTGAATTTCCAGTAAAGGTGGAATGTGATTCTAAAAAAGAGTCTACAAATGAATTAGAAACTTTGCAATTCGTTCTGGTTGTTGTATATTTCGAAAGACTACTTATTAATTGAATTAAAAATGTTGAGTTGAACAGAATATCCAAGTATTGTTAACTGTTAACGAAGAAGCAGACAAACACACCATATTGAAATTAAAACTTTATAAAACACAATTAAAAAGCAGACATGTTTCGAATTGCCAAACTTACAATTCTTTTTCAATGCAAATTACAACCTGTCTCTTTATAAACACAGTTCCACACATGAAAACGGAGGAAACAGGGACTGTGAGTTTTAATTTCAATTTTGTGTGTTTGGCTGCTTCATTACGTGTGTTGATGAATAATAATTAAGAAGTAAATTCTTTCCTCATGATATTGTAAACTGTCTTGTATGATTTTTCAGTTTAACTCATTCTGTTGTTTGACACAAAACGGAGTTTTTTTTTTCTTTACTTTAAGAAAAAACATAATTTTATCTTATAATACTGAAGAAGTTGATGCGTCTACTTCCATCCATAGTATTTTCTCAAATACCGAAAAGAGGGGAACTAAAGAATTACAAATGATTGACATCTCGTACAAAATTTGAAATAGTAAAAATAATGAACTAAATTCAACGTATGTGAAATTATCAGGTTTTAAAATTAAAAAAAAAAAAAAGAAAAATTATGTAAACGCTTGAATAAATATTAAAAGTCACCATTTCTTTAAGCATTAATATAGTTTTTACAATTAAGATTATAAATTCTTTTAGTAAAATAATTATTTAATATATAAACAATATCAAGTTAATTATTAATAATATGAATAAATAAATGCTTTCCATGAGAAACAATAGAACACTGAATAATTTAATGGTAGAATTTGTTGAATTAAAAATAAGGTCTTATATTTTCTTTTTCTTTTTGATTTAAAAGTAAACTCTCTTCATTCTTGGAATTAAAAAATTCTTTTGCAGAGTTAAAAAAAAAAAAAAGGTAGTAATTCTTGAGATTCCGATATTGTGTATCTTGGGGGCGAGTGCGATGGCGCCAGGGATGTCGCCTGTCCCCTGGGAAAACACTGACTTGATTACAGTGGTTCAACGCTGCTTTTCACGCGTTGTTGCCTCCATAGACACAGAATCAAAATGGCGAATAAGAATGCCATTACACACTACACTAAATACCCCTTCTTCTTTTTCTCACTTCAAATATATAGCCTCTCCCCTTCTTTCTTTTACAGCAGAAAATTCTAGATTTTTTTTAAAAAAAATGGTGATTTCATTAATAAACAACTCAATGTATTTCGATGCCTTACATTCTGTATTATTTCGTTGTAAGAAGTAACTTGTGAATGGAAATGACTTAAAATTCGTTTAAAAGATAATCTATTTTGTTGTTAACTCCAGTTTTTCTTGTTTTATAAATACTCAATTGACAAGATTCAAGTTCAGAGAAATAAAACGTAGACATCATTGACATGAATTGAGGAGCTTAGTTTCAAAACCCGCCATCTCCAATAATTGAAAATTCTGAACCAATGGAGTTTTTTGCTAAGTTCTAATCAAAACTCGCCGTTTGCATACAGTTTCACTTCAAAAACAGCCATAATAATGTATTACGAATCCAGGATGGGCGAATCCAGCTGATGAAGGGTAGGAACCCTGAAACAGCTATTCTGGATTCCCTGTATCGAAAAATCTAAAAATAGATCAGTGATTGCTTATTCATGTGCGAGTATGTTTTCCATGTATTGTCAATGTCATTTTCCGCACGGTAAACTTGTTATTATACGAATAGAACTTTATTACTATTATGAAAACGACTTAAAGCAATACATTTTGAAATTAGTTTTGCCAATTATAGCTCCGTTAAAGACAGAGATCTCTTCCTCAATACTAAGAAACTAATCCACTGTAGTATTTCTATTCCGATGATCAGCAGGAGACATGCATCACCACCCTCACACCGCTCTTACATAACATCATTGAGTTCAATTTCATTGGGATCAAAATTAACTTTGTTTAGACAACTTTAGAGAAACAATGTTTTTGCTCAACACTAGATTGTGTGAGTTCGTAGTCAGTTCACTTTATCACTTTTTTGTCCAATATCAAATAAATGAATGGAATAGGAATTACAAATTAACATTCAGAAAACTTTTTTAAGTTCAAAATGCTTGACATTTTATTTACTTTTATGTTAAACTGAATAGGAGCAGAATTTTTGTTTAAAATTCCAAGAATTAAAATTGACTTTTATTTATATTTTTAAAATTTGATTTCAGTCATCTTTTAGGTCTTTTTGAAAAATGCATTTTAAAATATTTGCTCTTTTTTTATTAATGTTTATTAAATTTTGCTTTATTTTGTTTACTAGTTAAATTTATAATAGGCTTTAACTTGAAAACTAAAAATTAATATGAAAAACAGTTAAGATATTTTTTCTTTGTTTCCTTATAATTTCTAATTGCTAAATACCTCATTGTTCGACTGATTGCGGTTGGCCTCTTGTTGTTATCGGTTGTTGATGAACTATTTCTTAAAGGCAGTCATACTTCATCTCTTCAGTGATAAAAACTCAACCTGATTTAAGACCTGATCCACTCTCACTTCGATTTGAGCATTCATTAAATATGATACTGAATTTTCCCCACTTCTGTTCTTTTATTCTCAAGTGGAGCTCAGGGGTTTTCTTCTAATAACATCCCTTTGAACTGTAATTAATATTCTTTTTCTTTTCCCCCTGATTTGAAGAACTTAAAACTTTCTCCTTTGGATTAGAATGTAATTTACGTGGAATTAAGAAAATTAATAACATATTAACAAATTTACGTACTGTAATAGACTGTTGCATACAAAAATATTATAGAAACAAAGAATTATATTCTTACTAGCGGGTACCGGCGCTTCGCACCGGAACCCTTGCATATATAGCATTCAAAAATACAAACTTTATTTATTTAGCAAATTAATGTTGAGATAATCGGAGAATATACGACTTCACACCCCGTTGTGGCTTCTCCGGATAACTCAGATGTATTGCGGCTTGGCGTCACACACCAAAAATTTAAAGCGAAAAATCACATGAGTGATATATCGTTCGATAGAACCTTCGAATACCAACCTTTTCTCAATATATTGTTCTCTTCCAACTTTTATACTTTTCGTTTAAGAAAAAGTCAAAATTTGACCCTTTAAAAGGCGACATCTTGGAAACCAAAAAAAATTTTCGAAAGATTTTTGTAGCATTTTGTTTGTCTTAAAAAGCTCTACATTTTACCCATTTACATGACCTCCAATTTTGGTCACAAAATTGGAAAAACTTAAAGTCTTATGACAATGACAGACAGAATAACGCTTTTATAATATAAGATGTAAATGATCTTATTTCATATAAAGTCATAGAAAATTATTACATTTATATACAATTATTTTTTTAAATTTCCATATATTTGTAAACAAACTTTTCTTAGGTTAAAAAAAAAAAATTCTTTATAATTTTTTTGAATACTTTTGACCTAAGATTTGAAATTTGACTTTCCTAATTTCAGATTTCTTTTGTTAAAAATGTTGAGAAATTATTATCTTATGGAACTTTAGAGTAAGATTTACTCATTACTATCTAATATAATTCATCAGAGTATTTGAAGAAGCGAAACCCAGCGTCTTTTCAAGATTCAAATTCTGAGGAGAATTTTTTTTTTCTTTTTCACGATAACAACAAAAAAATGTCTTTTGAAACTATATTATAATCAAGTAGTTGAGGCGAATAGAGAAATGCTTTTACACCAACTATCACTGTTTGCACTTTCCAGTGAAATAGGATTCTTTGAATTTTTAAACTAGTTTCCTGTAACATCCTAACATTATAGCTCTTGTGAATTGTTTGTGATTTAAGGCATTGCTTCACTGTTGAACATTTATGAAAGTGAACATAACAAAAGTGTAAAGTTAGGCATTCAATGTACAAAAGTACAGCAAGAGACTTGTTGAAATTGATTGTTATTTACAGCCACATTCACTGAATGAACAAAACCCCTTCGAGGGTGGGTGATAAATATGACACCGGAGCAGCCTTATTGAACAGATCCATCAGCGTCTGTGGTTGCTTTTCAGCCGAGACCAGAACTCAACTGTTGGCGATTAAATCTTGTGGAAAATTCGCTGCTTCTTTTCGGTCTGCCATCGAGCTGTGATGAATTGAATTCTGCTCACGAGACCCTCTGATTCATTCCATCCCTCCTTGTCCCACCTTACTCGCCAGAGACACGCCCATCTCACATGGAACTGAAATGAGCTTTCTGCCTCCCACCAATGCCAGCTGCTCTTCCACACAGATCAAACTTACGAGAAGTTGAAATAAAATAACTTACAAAAGCCGGTCACTGAGACCATTACAGTTCAGTTGATTCCAACCTTAGATCAGTTAATCATGGGTTTTTTTCACGCCTTATATTAACTTCATTTGGGATTCTGAAAGTTTGCATCTATGTTCCATTACAACACTCTAGTACAGAGTTTTAGAAATTCTTCAAAAATACGTTTTAACTTCTTTTGTTACGCAATAACAAATCTAGGTATGGTATTTTATTGTCAACCTCTTCATTCACATTACTATCAATAAAATTTACAAATTTAAACATTGTCCATACTGTCTTTTAGTTCCCGTCCATGTGATGAGCACATCATCTGCATACCAGTAATATTTACAATTATTTTTGTCCTATTTCAGTATTTTCAAGCTTATTTACATAGATACTGCGTAGTGGACTAGATAACGGACTCCCCATGGGAAAAACCTTTGCATTTATTATAAATTTTTCCTTTTACCTTGAAAGAAGAATTACTACATACTAATTCCATTGACTTGAATAGGCTCTCTTTAGTGTTTTTCTTATTCTTAAGCATATCTTCATTGTCTTCCCATAGTCCTTTCACAATTTCCAAAGTTTGAAGTGATTGGTATAAATGTGACTTTAATGTCCATTGTGAAAAGCATGATCTTATTATTCTGCTTGACAATAAATATGCCTTCGCACATTGAGCCAACATCAACGGGATGATTCCTAATAAGGATGAAACAGCTGTACAGAATTCCCGTTGATGTTGGCTCAATGTACGAAGGCATATTTGTTGTCCGGTTGTGATTTTCTCTCTATTTTGAATAATTACGGACTTTAAATTTGCTTTTTATTATTCTGCTGTTTGTTACTTCTTCTAATTTGTTATCAGGTCTCTTTTTAACTTTCTTGCAAATTTTACGGGATTAAAATGAAACAGATGATTCCAAAAATTTCAGGTTGGATGTTTATCACTGATTTTGTTTCACCTGGAATTAATTTTAGGGTTTTGTAATTAGTGGAAAGAATTATTTTTATTACTCGAATATTTTCTATTCTTTTTTTTTTTTTTTTAATTTAACCTTACTTTGAGTTGAAATTATTTTTATTGTTATTTAAAAGGTATTACTTTACTACAAAATGTGATTAGTTTTTTTTACTTTAGATTCAATTATGATTCATCAAAAGAGAATTAGTTAATATAAAAATATTCCAAATAATCATTCTGAAATATATTGAAAAACTACAAACCTACCAAAGGGACAAAATAATACAGTAGCTCAATCAGAATTAAGAATAACATTTCAAGGATTGGAATAGTGCAGTGACGTCATATTCCCTTGAAAATTCATAATTACAGACAAAGTAAAGAATGACTGGGTAAACATTACATTCTTGTATATTTTAGAAACTGATGAAAACCTAGATATCTGATTAGTTTTACTATCCGCTAGTTCCCAAACGCCGATCATCACAGAAAATGAAACACTATTTATACATTAGGCTTATTTTTATATGTAGAAAGTATAATTTGTTTCCTTTTTTATTTCAACCTTTGTCTACTGTTTTTAATCTATAATATTCGTAGCCTGTGAATGGTTCGTTTATTAACAAATATAGGTATTGTGGACGAATGATTTGTAGCGACTTAGTTCTTCCAAATGTGGTCGTTATTTCCCCAACGTCATCATCAGAAGATTGTTCCTTTCTTTTTTAACCTGAATGGATGCTTCTTTTGCCCTGAGAAGAAACACTCTGGTCATGAACCAATTTTTCAAGATTTTCGTATCTGAGCCGAGATGGGAATCTTCCTCAATACAGGAAGGCAGTTATTTATATTTGTCCCGTTTGAAAAGTGAGTTTCAAAAAGACTAATGCCTTGAGGTCAACTCAAAAATGCACGAGCATAATTTCTTCTTTTCTCCCATGACCTCACGAGCCACCAGAGCCCCCCACCCCCTCCTATTTTCTTTCTCTGTCTTCTTAAGAGTTCGCATTAAACCTGAATTTCTTTCAATCTAGTATTTTTTTATTTTATGAAATATGTTTTAGAAAAAAAAAAAATCTTTCCGAAACTGAAATTATTTTGTACATAATTACAATTAAAATATATGAGGTGATTAAAATTGTACACAATATATTAATAAAAGTATAATTTTTCGTAAGTAACTACACTTAAGTATTTATACAAATATGACACAAGAATTTTAAATTTATTTATGTCAAAATTTACATTATAACTACGAGTATTATATGTTTTATTTTAGCTGTAATCTAATAGATACAGTAAAACCCCGATTATTCGAGTTTCCGCTTTAACCGAGCTATCAAATATTTCTAGGATTTTTTTTTTTTGCAAATTAATTTTCGTTCGTCTAGTCATATGACCCCCTACCTGGAATTGGGAAATGGTTTCGACACCAACAATCCTCGTATATAAGAAATCATTGAGTAGTATTTCATTTTGTGGTATTCTTTTTAGCTATTTCTTATTTTGAAACTTCTTCAGTCATTACCTTCGTGGGATAAATTTTCTGTGATAAGATGTAATGTAGTTCTTTGATGTTTTATTCTTCTGAAGCAGTGGAAGGAAATGTTTTTTGATTTGAAATAAATCAACTTTTGCTGATGAGTAAGAATTTTGTTTTTAATTAATTCTGGCATTTTTGGTTAATTTTCTTGTTTTTAAACATTGATAGAATTCTCCATTAACCCAACAACAGATTTATTCAATTATTATGGATAAATATAAAAAATAAAATATCAATTTGATGGTTTCTAAACAAAAACAAACAAAAAAGAAATGAAAGAAACTAAATCCAACTGTTTTTACCTGAAGACTTTAGTAAGATAAGATTTATTTGACTTCATTTCTGTGGATTTCTTATAAACAATAAATATTTCGGGTTTTTTTTATGAAAAAACAAAACTTAGAATAACTTTTCCACGGAGTTGATTTTTGGGAAGAATTTAGAAAATGTTAAAGCTGAGAAAACTCATTAACTTATATCTCATGAGTCAATTCGCAATGAAAACAAGCCATTAGTAAACCAATCACAATGTTTCGCATCGGCTTCTGATACGTATAAGACAATATAAAATGCTATTTCAAAGTTAAACCATAACCCTTCAAAATTTCATTTCATTATATTCACATTGTGTTCAATATTTTTGCTTTAATTTCCTTATTATTATAAATGTGATTGTTGCGAATGCAAAAGGCGCAATTGTTGCGATTATTGTGATTGTTGCTGAGCTGATGGCTGTCCACAGACGGACAGACAAAGCGGGGATATAAGGCATGTGATACTGGGTATCAGAAGCCTAAAAGTACAATATGTAACTCGTATGTTTCTATCCGATTATAAATACATGGTGCAGTATTGTTTCCTAGTGTGTGTTTTTTAAGAAGGAATTTAAAAAGTTCCGTATATATATGTCCTATTTAACAATACATCGGCCCATTGTTTATTTTTACTATTCTTTTCCAGTCCTTTCATTTCCTCTTGGATAGATGACGTTTTTTTTTTTTTTGGAGGCTGATTAGTTTTTGTGTGGTTTTGCCAGTGGCTGGATAGAGATTTACGTGGGGTTACTCTGCTTATCTTGACAGCTCTCAAGATACCGATATAAATTTAGTGAGAATATTGTAGTGTCGATCTCGGGAAGACTCTCTTATAATCCTCTGTATCACTTAATTGTCAAGTTATGAATTAAACGTTAATCTGAGCTAAGGATTTGACAAAGGAAAGGGAGATTTCTAGGCGTAATTTACAGATGGTGTAAATACAAGTATTTGTACAAGAATGTTTAATAAGGATTTGAAAGAATAGATTGTCTTTCTGTGTTTACTAAAATTCTTTTTTTAGCCACTCTCTTATGGGTAAACACAGGCGGAGAAGGTTTCCCGCCTGAATTAGAAAAGAACTGAAGTGCTAATTGAATCAGGTCTTTTGAAGTGAGTCCGCCTGGATGATCCAACCATGACTCGGCAACGGATTAAAACAGCCTTAAGAGAAGGTTCAAGGTGGATTAAGGCCTTAATTCCATAAGATCTTCAAGCATTAAATAGATCTTGACTATATATATCTCTCTCTTTCTAGTTTTATTTCGTTGTGTTTTGAGCTTTAATTGAGTATTAATATTAGAATGTAAGTATTTCTGTAATATTAGAATTATAGAAAAATTATTTTGAATTTATATAATTGAATGCTCAATAAAATTAGCAGCTACATTATTATTATTATTATTTTTGTTGAATATAATTGTTATCTTCAGCAGTGGCTCTTTACTTTGTTAAGACAATGAAATAACAATCAATTGATGTGTTCTCTGTAACTTATTGCCTTACCTTGAATTTATATATTTTTCATCTTGTCTCCAATGCATAAACGAACTCTACAATGAAATAAAATTTTTGCATATTTTTAATTTTATCTTTTTAATTCAAATTAGTGTGTTTTGAATTTTTCTGAATCGTCCATTGAGATGTTTCCTTATGTCTTAACAAATTAAAAGCATTATTATTATAGAATGAGTCTTACTTTCCTAGTCATTAGATCAGCGTATGTAAAAAAACAACACAACAACAACTTTGAAATCTCGAAATGAAACATGGCTTGTCTATTTAAGGACTGCAGACGATCCAATTGGATCTTGTCGAGAACTTAGCGCAAGAAGACGAACTAAATTTCCCTTGAAAAGAATGTTTTTCTCTCTTAATGTTTGTTGTCTGAACCAATGAATGTTAATCGTGTTTTAGTTATTTTGTGTGATTAAAATTAATCTGATTAAGTCAAATGAATTAAGACAAATAAGTGAATGAGGGAGGCTTTTTATGATTTTACAAGAAATGATATTTAAGGCTTTCATTCTCTAGAAAGAATTGAAAGGGAATGACGTCACAACCCGCAAGGAATTCTGGTCCTCCGTCTTTATTGAATTGCTCGTAGGAGCTCTTTCATTGTTAGAAGATAAAAGTGTATTCATTGTAAACATTCAATAGAATTGAGTGAATTCTATCTCAACAGCATTAAAACAACAAAAATAAAGAAATTCACAGAATGAATTATTCTACTTATAATGCAAAAGTATAACGAAACCAATTAGTCTTTTTAAAATTTAAAACATTAGTTGTCATTAAAACCATCCTAGGAAGTTAATGAACTGATAATATAAACGTAGATTGGATCTGTTTTACTTAATTTAAAACATCATTTCTTTAAATTAGCTATTGATATTTCATTAAATTAGGCCTATATAAAAATTTCAAATGAAAGGAAGGATTACTCCTGAATATTTTCCATTCAAATGACGCTGAATTTCTTAGGTTTATAAAAATTAATACAGTTAAAAAAGAAAGTTTTAAATATAGACAATCCAGTAAAATGATGTATTACAAATAATATTACATTACATAATCAGTGTTTAATGGACGGATTTCAAAAGGAGATTTCAATTTCATAGAAAGTTCCTAAAGATTTTCCAAAGTTTTATTGGAGAAATATTCCCGCCACAGAAATTTCTGAAGATCACAAGGAAATCTCAGTTAAGCCAACAATTTTAAATCTAAATTTTTCTTTTGACGATTTTTCACTGGTGAAACATCTTCAGGTGATTATTCTAAATTAAAGCCAACAAACTTCAATTCTTATCTGCATTTTAGTTCTTATTGAGGAAACTATGTAGCTAATTAAACTATTCCAGGATCTCATCTGAGATTACACGTTTCTTTCCTATTGCTATTGGGCGGGTTTTAATTCTGTAAAATTTTATATAATATGCTAACAACAAAAAAGAGCCTCTACGAAGCTAATTTTGTTGGGAGATTGGTATCATGACGTTTGGGGTTGGATGGTTCTGTTTTATTGGCAGAATAATTATAGTAGGAACCAATGGAGTAGTAATTTACAAGTAGTTAAAGAAGGTTCCTATAAATTGAAAACTGCAGATAGTTAACAAGAAACAAGGGATAAAATAAACACACACTGAACTGAAGAAAAGGAGACAGCCTTGACGGGAAATTGTACAAGATGAGAAGGAAGAAGAAAATAAAAGAAAAAGATACGATGCAGGGTTATTACGAACAACTAATTTTGAACGGAGCTCATAAAGAACAAAAAAAGCAAAACATTGATGTAGAAATTAGGATATGAAGAAAAATGTTTAATCTCTTGTTTTTTCTCATTATTTGATGACACCACTATTCCTTTACTGTTACAAATGTGGTTGATATTTAGCCCACATCCACTCTGTAACAATTAAGAATTTAATTGATTTTCCGAATTAAAGGAAAATGGAAGAAAAGTAATAAAATAAAGAAGTATCAACTTTCCATCACGGAGAAACTAAAAAAGTGGTTTAGTTGCATCTGAATATTAGTTGGATTCTTACGTGAGGTGGATTTGGACAATCAGACATGGTTTGAATGATTTTTTTAAAGAATGGTTCGGATTTACTGAAATCAACTTAGAAATTTCCTTTGACTATCTATAATCCATTTTCAGTTTTTTAATCTAAACAGTTTTCGTGTTGTTAAGGTGATTTACATTCCATTTGTCTCTTTAATCAACTGAAAGAAGTTCTTCCAGTCAGAAGGAAAATGTCTCAGTCGAAAGAAGTAGATTTATTTCCTCAGTGAAACATTGAAGATGATAAAAGAATGATTTATTGAGAGAAGAAAACATTGGTTTAATATGAAAAGCGAACCAATTATATTCTATACTTTGAATATTTAAAGTGAACCAATAGCGATTTAAAAAATGGTCTTTTTCTTGATACAATGTCTACTTGCAAATATTCTGAAATAGTTTTATAGAAAATAATGACTGGCTTGCTTTTATTTTTATATTAAAAGTACAATAAAAAATGAGATTTTTTTTTTGTTAGAACCATTTTTTAAACTACATTTGTGGTTAATTTTGAAAGGCTGACATAAAATTAGCTTTTTTTTTTTGCCTTAATTGATTTCATTGCAAATCAAAATGTTTCCTTTCAATTGTCACTTTGTGTTTTGTTTTACAAAAGTTCATTGTTGGTAAAATCCTCCTCCAAAAGTGTTAGCTTTAGTTTTGAGTATTTCTGATTTCAATACAGAAAAGGAAAAAAAAAAAAATCAACCCAAAATGTTTGATTATTTTTTATAAAAACAGACGTTGCTTCCAGTGGATTGTCTTTTATGAAGTTGATAATGACTCGGTTCTTGTCGTTTTAAGTGAAGCCACTCCTCAAAAGTCGTAGATTTCAAGAATCTCTCAATTTATCTGCGATTTAAACGTAAAATGAAAAATCTCATTTGAATTAAATCGGAGTTCATTTTACTTTAGTGTCTCACTTCATCTATGGTCGAGATATTATTATTAAAAGGAAAATCTATCTGCTACCGTTTCATTATTTGTCTTAATATTTATTTAGAACATCTTTATCTAATTATTTTATTGTAACTTTGTAAACTTGAATTTGTTATAAATGATGATATTTATTAATTTGCTTAAATTTCAGTGAAATACAAGGTTTTTTTTTTTAAATAAATATTAATTTATCTTTTCAAAATTGTAATTCTTTGTTTCTTTCTTTTCTAGGTAAGTGATATTTTCATTCCCGTTCTCATCAGGTAAGTTTTGATAACGAATTTAAAGTGAACAATGCGAAGTTAGATGAGAAAGTTTAAAAGGAATTAGTGATAACATTTCTCTTCTTAAGCACTAAATGAACTAAAGTGATGTGTTGAATGCATCTTATATCTTATTTATCGTTATGTTTTAAATTCCGCATCTGATAATGTGAGTAATCGTAAAATATTTAAAACCGTTTTCCTCTATTTCTCTCAGTATCGATACGAAGACTGATGTTATTAAATTAGTTATTTATTTACATATATTAATAAAATACCTTTTAGCTGTTTATTTCCCAAATAAATTTTGGAAAAAGAACAGCGATTTGGTTGACCCTATTGTTGTTGGTAGTTCCTGTACGGAGTTTGTGTGTGAGGGTAAGTTTAATTAGCGGTGAGGGGGTGGGAGGATGAGTTTAGGCCTTCTGGGGTGATGAAAAGCCCTCTTTGCCCAGCTCTTACAAATGTCTTATTACAAAGAAAATTGACCTTGAAGCTTTTAGTTGGTGGATGTTTCATTTGGTTAAAGATGTCTTCAATAGAAACGGAGTTTGTTCTTATTTCTTATATTATAGATGGTTAGAATAGGCTTAGACTGCGGTCCACCTTAGTAGCCATCAATGAACAGTCATTGTCATTCTCAAAAGTAGTCGCAAAGATAGATTTGACATTAAAAAAAAAAGAAAAAAGTTATTATATTGATAGATTCACTTTTATTGATTATAAATATAAAATAGTAAACAACAAATGATTTTATGTAGATATTAATAATTTGTTAACAAAATTTTTTAGAAACGATTACAAAGTAATCAATTACAAAAAAAGTTACAAAAAAAAATTACAAAAAGTTTAGAGTCACTAAAATTGCTTTTGTTATTTTATTGAATTGATTTCTATTTGATTGGTCAGTTGGATTTTCAATTTCAAAGTTCATATAGAACATTGTAAGATTTTAGAATTCTAATTATTTTGATTTTTATTTAATAATCTTTATTTGAATTCCATGTAAATCTTACTAGACCTATTTTTAAAACTGCAAATGTGCAAGTATTAATTTTAAATATTTCCATGTTAAATAAATATTAAATTTAAATATTTAAATATTATGTTATTTACAACATTAAATTTGAATACTACAAATTTTTAAAGGATTTTTTTTTTTTTTAGCTGTAAACATTTTAGCTGCAATTTCGACAGTACAAGTTGTCAATCATTGATGTATTTTATTTTATATTTCTAAATTGTTTTTAATGTGAATAATAGAACATTCATTGAACAGTAGATATATTTTGTTTCTATTAGTAATGGATTAATCATTCCAGGTGTCTCAGCGATATCTATTGCTGAAAAACTAAAATCATTTAAATTGAATGAATGCCAAAATAATGCGATATTGTTTATAATGTAATTTTTTACAATATAACTATTCTTGTAAATTGAAATGTATTTAAAGTCAATTTCACTTAATAATTGATTTGTTTTATTGATATTTTCAATAAACTATTGCCACATGGACTTTCAGGCGTCAGTAAGAGCTACTGTCATTTCCTTATATGATCAACTTTCTTTCACGGTTTCAACTAAGATATATGTATCGTTAACAAGAAAAATGAAAGAAAGAGTATTATTTGCATTTCTGTAGTTCATTTAATATGAAAAGAAAAATATTCTAATGTAATTTCTTTTCTGAACGTGAAATCTGGAGATAGACTCTGCGGATTGTTTGGTCCCTGTGTTGGATTTCCTTCCTTCCTTCGTTGCAATCCAGTATCACTTTGCTTTCAATATCTTCGTTGGAATGTTGGAAAATATTTACGAAAAGGTTTTTTTTTACCTCTGCCGCCAAACAAAATCTGTTGGAGAAAGACAAATTTGAAGAGTGCGACAGTGTGTACCTAGTGTCTCTGATGTTCTGGGAAAAACCAATGTTTGTAGTGGTGGTGGGCAGGTGGCATTGATGGATTACGTGTGACCCTGGCCTCACTCGGTGTTTTTGAAGTTAGGCCTAACAGAACGTGAAACAAAGCCCGAATTTAGTGGAAGGAGCAGGGGACACATTTTTGCCAGTCCCCTAATGACGGTCCTCCAGGGACCTTCACTCTTAGCAGGGAAACGAGAGAAATGGAAAATTTCTGTAAGGTGACGGTCCATTGTGTATTGCCTCTGTACTCAGTATTGGAAACTTACTTCAATTACAATTTCAAATTACTAATAATTCAATATTGATTAATTAATACCCTTACTCGCTCCCCCAAAAAGAAAAATATGTTCTCTCATTGCCAAATCTACCACAAAGTCACAAAAGTTGTAAAGAAATGCATGTCTTTATATTTCATAGTTCAGATTAGATCCAGTATACAAATGATTGTAAGAAATTTATTAGCGATCTTGGAATATATGAAAATACTTAAAAACACGGATTTTGACAATTAGTCTGATATTACTTGCACTGATCGTTTCACAACAAAATTGTAACCATCCATCAGATTAACATTAAAACATTTAATTTACAAATTAAAATACACTACTAGTTTCCACTCCGAGAGGAGCGTTTTACAAGTAATTTCTTGAAAAAGGCTCCTCTCGGAGTTGAAACTAGTTGTGTATGTTAATTTATAAATTAAATGTTTTAAAGTTAACCTGGTGCATTGGCTGCAGTTTAGTTGTGAACAAGGGTTTTATTTGAATAAAAAGCGGCTAACATAACCTCAGTGATGATAACATGATAATTGTATTACATTTGATTCTCATGAGAAGAATCAGATAATCAATGGAAATCAATCTCCTAATAATTATTGATCTTGGAATAATTACAAATGCTAAATCGTACGCAGTCGACTTAAAGATTATGATTTTTATTTATTTCTCAGAATTGCTTTTATTATATTTCTCATAGTATAGATTAATTTTGAAAAGTAGCTGATATGCATGTTATCCTATGTAGTTTGTAAAGGTTTATTAAATAGATTTGTAGATTTCAAATGGACATCGCCAGTCTGAGAACTGACGTCGTGAAATTTCTTGCACGAAGATTGAAACCATTATTCTGTTGAAATTATTTTGTTACATCGTTCTTTATAAAATAATAGTAATGAAGATTTTTTATTTCTATTCCTTCTGTTCCCTGTAATAACGTTTGAGGAATCTTTTTGAAACTTGGTTTGAACATTTAAAAACAAAAGACGATCTCATTCAAGTACCAAGTTCTAAAATTAGTTCAAGAAGGCGACAGACATTCTCATAGACAACCATTAAAATTCTTATCATATTTCTAATAAAACTTTATTACTTTAAACAATAAATATTAATCCTTTAGCTAATTATTAATTAGCCAATGGTTTTGTTATTAATCATTGATATGATTAAAGCTAATCTGATTTTTGACAACTTCGTGAAATTTCAAAATCGAAGTTGTCAAATCCACGTGCCTTTTTTTTTTTTTTTTAATTCGGAAAATATCAAATTTATCATATTTGTGAATAAATAAACGGAATGTCAATGGAAGCTCATCTACATCGTGTACATTGTATTTCCGTTCCTTTTAGTCTTTAGATTTATATTATACAAAGTTATATATAGTTCGTCAAATTTTGATTGATCTAATAGAGTAATTTCGCAGTGTAATAGCAGTAAGAGGGTTTGGAATGAACTTCTTTCCTCATTTCACTGATTACTTAGTTTTCAAACGTTTATAAATATATTTCTTTTCCTTCCAACATCTACAGCCTCAAAATTTACTAAAAGAATGAAACAGTCAGTGAAAAGCAGGAACTATTCAGTTTTTTTCTATTTACAATATGAAACCAAATCTGCAGTTATCGAATGTTTTACTGAAACTCGGCAAAAACTAAGAATTTTGGAGCTATTTTTGTATCTGTTATTAAGAAGTTATATTAACGTAATTATATATTAATGTTACTACAGCAGTTGAATATTATTATTTAAAATGTATAATAATTCACTAATATTTTAAAATGTTAACTAGTAGCACCGTTCAGCATCAAGTTATCATTGTATATCATTGGTTACCTTTTCCCTGTTCATTTGTCTCTCTATAAGCACATCACGTTAAAACGGCTGGATGGATTTTCATAAAATTTGATAGGTAGCTTATTTAAGGTCGAAATTAAAATAGGAGCAAGATTATTTTGTACTCAATCCCTCCCCGGCCCCTAAATGGATTTGCTCCGCGCAAGTTGTATTCTTTTTACGATAGACATCTGAGCTTAATATCCAATATACAAAGTAAACTATTGCAAACTTTTCATTAACTATCTTCTCAGAGGCTTTTCTCCCATAGGAGGATCAATCGCATGTTGTGTTTCTCACACTTGTGTCCTGAGGAATGGTTGGATTTCTTTTTATGGACGACAATTAATTTCTCCCTTTTACAAAAACCTGCTACCGTTTGGTTCGGAATGTCTTCACATTCATTACCATATGAATACAATTCAGCAGAAAAAAAAAATAGCGCAATTTAACACAGAACTTGCCTTTTTTTTTTTTTTTTTTAAATATCATTTTCTGTGTTTTACGATTGCAACGAATGATATGTATTTATTTCAAATAAAAAAAGAAAGATTTTTGTCAATTGTAACTCAGTGGGGTTTTTTTATTATTTTTTTATTTATATATATATATTTACAATAATAACTTCCTGGTCTTTATTTAATGTTTAAATAAGAAGTTATAAAAAGTAGATTTTTTTTTTTGTTAAAATTTATTAGAAATTAAAAAAATTGACCATCGGTCATTAAAATTAAAGAAAAGAATTTATTCTTGGACTGTTACAACTCTTCTGTTTCTGTTTGGGTAATATCATCAGTTCTCCTTACTTGTAATTCAAAATTCGGGAAAATTCCAAAATTCCAGAAGATTCTTAATTCTATGAATTTCGTTATTTAACCTTTTGTTAATTCCATCAAATTAAGTTCAAATTGTTTTCGAAGTTTTAAATGCGTATTTTTCTTCTTGTAATTTACACAAGTAGTTGAAAATGAATCTAAATACAATTCCAAGGGATTCCTTTGTAATCATTGTCTTCTTGAGTGACAGGAATCTTGTCATTTCTTTCTCTTTTTCTTCCATTTTTTTTCCGTAAGGTAATAAAGTAAAACATTTCTCAAAATGCTGCAAATTTTCAGGTTTGATGAAAAGGATTTTTGCACCCCTCCCTCTCATTACCATATATTGATAATTGAAGTTTAAAGTTAACTATTTCAATTTTCCTTAACCTTCCAATTGCCGTTGCCAAACAGTCTTTTTTTATTATAAGAAAATGTGAAGCTTTGACAGAAATAAAGGAAAACTTGCAGCTTACGTTTTGAGTTGGGTTTTTATTTTAATGAATAGAGAAAAAGAGAAGCTATAGAAAAAACATTAACTTAATATATCTATCATATGAATTTGATATTATTGATTCTCTTGTGAATGCTTATTTAGTCAGTAGACATTGGTTTTGTCTGATAGCTTTTCTTGTTATTTGTAACAGTAATGTTTTTATTATAGTTACTGTTCTCGCAAATTCACGTAATTTACATAGATTAAATGAAGAGAGATTAACTGTTGAGATTAGTTAACTGCTAGTGAGTCTGCTCCCACAGCGTTTCTTCTCTAACAGAGAAAGGAACCAAGTGTCACCCAAACAGAATAATAAACAGTACTCTTTCTTTTCTTTACCTCTCTTGCTTTCAGGTTGTTTTTCTTTCTGCTTTTTTTTTGGTGGTGGTGGGGGGTTTCTTTTGAATAAAATTTGTTTGAAAAAGTGTTTCTATTATAAATATTATTACAACAATAAACATGAAAAGCAAAAGAGAAACAAAATTTTCTACTTTTAAGCGTTGATTTGGGGGTTCAGTAATACTTCTACTTTGTGTGGTACTGTTTTCGAAGAATTTGGAGCCGAATGGAAACTTATTTCATTTGAGATACAATTTCTAGCAATGGATCATATTTGTAATTCTTGAGACCAGTAAATGAAAAGAATTTTTTTGATTCCTGTATGAATGGAAAGGATTTTACATTAGAAAATTCAAGAAAGTAGGGGATATAGCGAATTCATTTATTGAATCTTGAAATCTTCTGAAAAATATATCTTGTATTACAAGATAGTTAATTTAATATAAGTTGAAATATATTTGAGTTTATTCATGATCTTTGTCTACATTCACTGCTTTTTTTTTTTTTTCATTCTTTCATTTTCTTAATATTCATTCTTAAAACACCTTCCCATTAGAATTTCCCATAATATTGATTTACTAGACGATAGCTTCCAGTGTTACCTTGCAGTAATCAAATGTTCTAATATTATGTTTAGGCGAATACACTGTGCGATCAAACTGTTATGACCATCATTAATCTATTAGCGCGTGTATATATAGCTGCGTTTCACAGCAGCTGTATATAATGGAGGTATGGAGTTGATAAGATTATGGAGTTTGCTGAAGGTATGACAGTATCTTCCATAGCTGGGCTGTAGTCCTTATGGATGTATCTAAACGGCGAATACCTCTGTCCATATGATCACAAAGATGCTCAGTAGAATTCTAATCAGGAGAGTAAGAAGACAGTTCACGAGCCGGATTCACCTTTGCAGGCTGACAAGGCACTTACCCTATTGCAACACATTGTCACATCCTCGAAAGACCGTTGCTGTAAAGGGGTTCACTTGATCTTCAACAACGGACAAATAGCATCAGAGGAACTGAAATAGGGATCTGAAATAGAGCATCCACTGAGATCGGTCTGGGACTTGTGTAAATCCGTGTGATTATGCTCCGTCCATCTACAAAAATAGGTGAACCACGACTCATCAGAGAAGGCAGCATTCTGCCAATGTTTCACGATCTAATGATGCTGTTCCTGTACAAATGCAAGCACATTTCACGATGAATGCCAGTTAACATGGATATTGGATTTATGTCTGATCTGGAGGCCCATGGAGGTTTCTGTGCATGCTGACCTATGTTCCACGATTATATTACGTGATTGTATTGCCTGAGAGTTTAACTCTCGCTTATAAGTTACAAGGATCGATGAGAAAATTAAATTTACAACCGCTAGAAACCTAATTTATGAGTTTTGCCATAATGCCGACGGTTACTGAAATAACCGAAAGAGGGCTCTACTGCCCAGTGGCACATCTTTCTCATGTGTGTCGTTGGAGGTGCGCAATGTCATTTCAAAACAGCGATCCGCTTGAAAAACTGGTCTCCTGTTGAAACCTTAAAGAAATTACGCAAAAACATCAGAAAGAAACGTCCTGGTCTTCTGAACTTCAGTACGATCCTCCTTCATGACGATGCCCGACCACACGTTGCATGGAACACACACAGCACGCTTCACGGTTTCTACTCTGAAATTTTTGGAACATCCACCCTACAGTCCGGATTTGGTTCCCAGTGATTTTCATTTGTTCCCTGTCTCACAAGAGCTCATGTCAGGTCGAAGCTTAACATGTAATTAACATTAACTAAAATGAAACTTAACATTCTTCCAATAAAGGCTTGCTTTTCTTACACAAGCTTTGTAAACTTTCTTATCGCTTATCGATCTACGTAACACTGTTGCAAAATGTGAGCAGACTTAAGCGAATCTTATAATTGTAATGGACACCATTCGTGACAGAGTTGGACGCTCTTGATAGGTACTTGGTCGGCCACAGTTTGACGTAAGCTGTCTTCACCATTCTTCCACTTGGCAGCGGCACAGGGAAACAGTTCACCAGTCCATCTGTCCTCAAAATACTAGTACTTTTCAGATGCAGGTCGACAATTATCTCATATTGGAAATCTGTAATCCCCAGGTTTTCACACTGATGCCGCACTATCTGCTGTTTTGTTATATGTAAAATAGCGTTGTCAGTCCACTTACGATTGAAAATGTGAAGTTAAAAAGATCACGAAAATTTAATCGAACAATGTTTACTTGATTGAGAATATGTGGAATACAGGCATTGTTGATCGTAGATAATGAACTAAAAGATTTCACAAAATTAAAAAAAAACAAAAACCTTTAATTTCAAAGAAAGATCTACCTTGAGATTGGAGTCTTACAGAATTCTTATAAAAGATTTGTTAAATCCAAATGTTGGGAATAGTTTGGACATTTCTATTTCTTTGTTTTTCCGTCGGAATTAATGGAATGTCAAACATTACACCTGTGTCTGTCTCTCAATTTAATTTTTCACTGGAAACTTTTCCAAAAATAATTGCTTATTATTTAATCTAATGAGAACTCTTTATTTATACCAATGTTTTTATCTGTTACTATGATGGAAAAAATTAAAAATTCTAGCGCATTTTTCATTGGTAAGGACTGTTTGACTGTAACATTGCTGTAACATGTCTTTGTTACTTTTATGACTTCATAAAATACCAATCGATTTGTAGGAAATACTGTGCTTACAAAAGTCAATGCATCTTTTGTCAATGCATCTTTACATTTGAAAAAAGGAAGTAATAATAACAATTTTATTTAAACATCAGCTAGAGAATGATGTAAATTTTGTCATTCAATTAGTACTGTTCCAGCAAAGTCTTGAATTATAGAAACATTGCTTACATTTCTAGAACAGGAATTGAACAGAAAGGAAAAATGATATTTACAGGAAGACTCCCACCTTGAAATTTGAAATTCTCTTTAGAAAACAAATCACAGAAGGCTTAGAATCATTTAAAACAATTCTGTTTCTCTGAGTTTGATGTTTAACAAGAATAGGAAAGAAATATTACAATAGTAAGAAATACTTGTTACATTTTAATACTTCTATTATTATTCTCGTTTAACTGATAAAAAAATAATGAAATAAAAAAAGCTGCCATTAACGTTATTTGATGAATACTCATTATCACTGTTTTATAAGGTAAAAATATTTATTAATTTATTTATTTATTTATTTATTTATTTTAATTACTAAAGATTTAAAAAAAAACGAAAAAAGAAATAATTGCAAGGGTGCGCGAACAGTCACGTGTTATCCCCTTTGGAGACTGACTTCATTTGGGGTCAAGAATTTCAATTTATATGCTAACCGTACTTTGCAGCCGATATAAAAGTTAATAACCACCTTCGGAACAACGCCAGGGAAAGCGCGTGGTTGTAATCTCTCCAAATCCACTCGAATTCTCTGCAGTTAAATTTCTACTCCGACCAAAGTTATTAAATTCACTTCTTAGCTTTCGTTAGGTTTTTTTTTTTCCCTTCGTGTTTTTTTTTTGTTATTATTTTAAGAGTTATTTTATTCTCTCTGGGTAGAACAACAGAAATTACATTAAATAAGAGGCTTCTTCGAAGTTACCTCCACTCAGCGTAATTAACTTTAGATGTTACGTTGATGTAAAATAAAAATGTTGAAATTCTGTAATCTTCCTTGAGTGTTTTTTTTTTTTTCTTTAACCTTATCTCGTCCTTGATTAACTGAACTGGAGATGGTTTTATTTCTATTTAAGACAAGCTATTAACTAGATTTATTATTTGCAAAACTCGTTAACGATAGTTAGGCCTCATTTGAAATCAAAATATTGTAGCGCTGGTAGTTTTCCTTTGAAACAAAAATATTGTTTTATTAAGTTTAATTCAACTTGAAAAGGAAGTTTTGTTTTTTTTCTTCATTTAAAATAGTTACTTTTAAATTAGAAACCCTGTGTTTATTGAAGGCCGTTGCGTTCCTTTTTACCTGAAGTAGTTGATATTTTGAACTGAAGGTGTGGAAATGAGAAATTAATGTCTCATTGTATTTGAATTTCTTCCCGTTGACCTTCTTCGGAAATTATCCCGTTTTTTATTCTATGAGAATTATCTCTTTTTTGAATCCATTAAAAGACAATAATTTTTATTTCGTTAGTCTGATAAACACTGCGTGGGAGGCAACCCTTTTTTTTTTCTGCCGTAAATTTGGTTAATCTTATCTTAGCGAATCTGAGAGATATTAAATCGAATATCCTCAGAAGACAAAAAACATTCCTTACAACAATTAATTTCTAGAATAGTAATGATATCGGTTTGATTGTTTTAGTCATTGATTAGAGACTTTATTATTATTATTATTATTAATGTGTTTTACTTGTAGAGGGATAATGCAAATTCATCTTTCTTTTATTTTGTTAAAGTTCAAAATTTATTAGAATTGGTAGAGAATTTACTTCGACAATGATGTAAGTTTTGATTTTTGTATTTTTTTGTCGTTTTAATAAAATAACCAATTTCTAAGATGATTTGATTAATTTAAATTTTTTCTGAAACTAAATGAGTGCTTTTTTTTTATTCTTTATAATGATATAGTTTACAATTAGCGCCTCATCCACTGAAAAGTGTTGAAGGAAGAAGCTGTACTTGCAAGTGAATCCTGTGTTGTGTTACTTTGTTCTCAGTTTCTCTTTATTCGTCTGACGACGGGGGATTTCTTCTGAAGGGGTTCAGTGAAAAATAAAGTTTTACATAAGTTACGGAGGAGTTTTAGATTCAGAAATTAGGCCCAATTAATAACGGTAAAGTTCCACAAAATAAATAAATAAAAAAGAAACGGAAGTACGTAAAATAACTCTTTGAAATTGTTGTGCTGTTAAAAAGTTCAGAGATTTGGGAGGGAAGAAAAAGACATTGAAATCAATAAATAATTCTTATTAATATCCGATGGTCTTTACATGAATCCTACTCAAGTAATGTTTTTGTTGTTTTTACATAATAATAATAATAATAGTAATAATAATAAAAACCAGATTCATTATCTTAAGAGTGAAAGGAAATTCCAGCATGACAGATACAGGGAAAAACTTACAATTTATATATTGAAGTATAAATATAATACTATCTCCATACGTAAGGTATTTTTAAAATGAGATGATATATTGAAGTAATTAAAGCACTTGATTTTATCTTTTGTTTTTCTTAATTTTAATATTTTTAAATTACGAATTTTAGTAAAACGAATTTCCTACTAAAACGTTTTGGCTGATAACATTTGACTGGAATTCTGTCTGTATTGTGTTGATTGAATCCTCTGAACTTGGAGAACACTTTCTTCTGAACCTCTATTTGCTGTCAGAAGAAGATGGATCAGTTCGTCTGAAGGGCCATGGTTCATTACCTGATAGTGTACAAGATCGACGCCAGATGGCAGTTGGTATGTCTCAATTACCCCTACCATGTGCGCTACAATCATTCCACTCAGTTTCGGGAAAATCCTGGTGAATTCCAGCAAATTCGTTTCCATTCCCTCTAAAGCGGAGAAATTCCCGTTCAGTCCAGAACCAATCCATTATCAGACCAACACTACAAAATAAGGAATAGCTTTTATCAAACTAGAAACCATATTTACGAAAACAAAATCATTTCTTACAATTAAACGTTTAGTTATCCTCAGCCAAAGAATTTAATAAAATAAAAAAAAAATTGATTTTTTTTTTAATATTAAAGATAGATTTGTTTATTTTAAATTTCTTCAGATCTCACGGTTCTTTTAATTTCTTTGCTAACATTCCATTCTAAACAAAGTTAAAATATGATCCTGTAATTTTGAAAGAAACCTCTTGTCAATGGAAAACTCTGTTGCTGTTTTTATTCTCTGGTAATTTTGGAGTCGACTTAAAAAGGCAGTGATTTCCTTCAAAGAAAAACAAAAAGCACAATGTTCAGTATTTATTTGCAGACTAATTTTAGATGATATTTCAATATTTTGTTTTGACGATAAGTGATAAATTCCTATTTTTATTTTTTAAGGTAGAAATAAAATGATGTACATGACAATTATTGGAAATGGTTTCTTTAATAAAATAAATTCACACTGTGGAATTCACGTGACTATTCACTACAATCACAAAGTACACTTCTGTCCCCATTTAAGGGTCCGCTTGCTTCGTCCATTTGCATCGCCATTTTTATTTTGGCTTGAAGACTTTAGTTAAGATCCTGCTCTTCAGAATTCCTTACATTGAGGAAAGATGAAGAGTTTTTCAGAATCCTACTAATTCCTCCTATTACAGCCAAAACAATTAATGAGTTTAAAATTAATCCACAATTAAAATTGATAAATGCTTATATTTGTACTATGTAGACCACTTTTGAAAAAAAAAAAGAGGTTTGTTTCTTTTTGAAAAATTGAAAAGGTTTCCAGACGGTAAAGGAATTTATGATACTAGTAACAGAAGAAAATTAAAGACTCCTTTTGTTTTACAAGGTGGTTGTTCTATTGCTTAAAACCACCTTTTTTTCCTGTTTCTCTGTTGGAATCAGTGAAATGGAAGCGATCTACAACAGCTTAAACTACGAAAAAACTCTTTGAAATATTCAGTTATTTTTATCTGATTCTAAGGCTACGCTACAATCTATCGCTAGTAATAGATACTCGAATGCCAAAAACATTTTGAAATGAATTTCTTAACGCTCTTACACGGTGGGATAGAAGATAAATAAGAAAGCCTTGGTAAATAAGGAAGCTGTTTTTTTACAGAGATCTTATATCATGTAAATCAATAATATCTAAAGAATTTCAGGAGATTCAAGAACTTCAAAAGTTGCATTGAGTTAAAAGGCAGATCCTTAGAGACATTCTAAAACGTCGCTCTCAAAGAAATGCTGTGGAATTCCGACTTTTAACTGGACTTGTCTTCATCCTATTGTGACTCTGTTTTCTATGACAGTGAACTAATGATGATCATCTTGACATCTTTAAAAGTTATTTTGATCGGACACAGAAATATTGGTAAGCTCACAGACTTCAATGTTTAGTATTTGATAATAACAACATATCTAGAATCTTGATACAAAAGATTTTTGTTAGTGAATTGTTGTTAGTCATTTTTGATTGTGGCAGTGACGAGATCACTTTTCTAACAAATTTCGGAATATCAATCAAATTCCAATAGAAAATGAAGATTCATTTCAAAGGATATGGAATTCTTATTTGGGATTTTTTTTTCAATAACATACCATTTACCTGATCCGTTACAGAATTTGTAGATTTCTGTCAGATTGCAAAAACAAATTCTTCAATAAGTGTTGTGATTTTTCAAGTTAAAGCTGGTGAAATATTTTCCTTTCCTCCGATCTGTTATTTTGCTCATTAGGCTTTGCTAAGATAGTTTAGATTAGAAACTTATTACTTGAGATTTTGTTTTTTACATCCGTCGGTCGGCCATACTCATGGCCTTACTTATTATAAATCAAAAACTATTATTTACAATATTAAACATTTGATATTTCAGTTAACTTTTTAAAAAATTAACAACACCCATGAAATAATTTCACTTCAGTCTGACAGCTTCTATCCTAACAAGGAATCTTAAACTTCGTTACTATTGTGATATTGACTTAATCAAAGATACAGAAATTGAACCATTTTTAAACATAACAATGGAATGTTTAGGCTGATATGTTGAACGTTTAGTTCTGGTGTAGGGAATGTAATTTTGAAACGAAGTAGCCATTAGAATTGGATTTCTAAATTCGGCGTTTGACGGGAGAAGAAGATGAAGTGCACGTGCTTCGATGCAGCATTAAGTATCCAACAAATATAATGGACTCGTCTGTTGGACATATGCGTCTGTTAACGGCGCTGGCGATGGGTTTTCGTTGTTGAGTGAAACCATTGGGAACGAGAACCATATGCCAACTATATAAACACTACCATTACATCTGGTTCACACTGTTTACACTCACAGACAAACCCTTTAGTACCAAGGCGGATTATCATGGACGTAAACCATGAAATATCAATTATTTAATGTTTTTGAAAATTTCCATAAAGCTAATAAAAGTGAAAGAGATTTATGTTGGCGTTAGTTGTTTAATTTCCAGATCACTTTTCTCAAACGAATATTTTGATTTACATCAACCTAGATTAAATATTCTTTTGTTTTCATTTATATCTTTGCTTCTGATAAAACAATGGTATTCAAGATTGTTATTATATCATAAGTAAATATAATGTAGTTTCTATTTAAAGTTTGTAATAATAATTTAGAAAAAGAAGAAAAAAGATCTATTCTTTGTTGTTTTAAATGTGATTGGATAGATATGAGATTGTATCAAAAGGAAGAATAGGAAAAGTTAGGGTTTTGTGTTTGATTTAAGCTTCTTAAATTTCGTTAAGAAATAAAAATCGTTTTCTCAATAAAAGACATTTTACTTAGTATTAGTTAATGAAACCGTTGTTCGGTTTCAGCTTCGAAAGACCAATTTTTATTCCTTTAAACTTGTGGTAATTTTTGAGTTTTTTGAATACATTTTACAAAAGAGTTTGAATACATTTTACTTATTTGTATCAAGTTTAAGAAATTTTAGTCTTTGGACAAAAAAGCTTCTGACATTTCTGAATAAACTTAGGATAATTTAACAAACAGACACTTCAATTATCAAAATTATCAAACGATTGTATGTGTGTGGTGTGTGTGTGTGTGTAATAAATTTCAAACAACATTAAAAAAAAATATTGGATATTTTATGTATTAAATATTTAAACTTAATTTTGTTCCTTTTTTTTTTTGCCATAAAACAGTGTATGTTAATTGTGTGGCTTCTCTGGAATGACTTGAAGTTGTGGACACGCATAAATTGTAAGAAAACACGAAGACTTGACCACAACAACACTTGTTCCCCATTTCCCTTGACATTCAGTTGTGCTCAATAGACTTTGATAGTTGTTTTGTGTTGTATTTAACCAATTCATTTTCAGTGATTATTAATAAATCTTTTAATTTAATTTGACTTTTTCATACGTTTAAAAGTAAAAAAAAAAATCGACTCTTTATTAAAATAGTAAAGGATATTTTTTTATAGTTATACAAAGTTACTGCAGTAAGAATAGTTCTACCAGCAATGATAAAAAGGAAAAATAACTTAGGCGTAGCACCTGTCTATTAACGAGTACTACTTTTCTGTAGTACTTGAGAATGAAATAGCTTTTTATAAAATCAAAATCAGTACAAATTTGGCTGATAATCGAATAAAAAATTATTTTTCTTAAAGAGAGTTTTTGGGAGAAGACTTAGTAACAGTAGCAGTTTGGTTAATGATCTTTTGGTTATCTATGGTTGGATATTGTTATCACGTTATCCACATTAGACAGGGTGGAAAGCCTTGAACTCGACTCGGACACGGTTTCTCCATCACCACCGATGATCCACCCGCCTACCCCTGAAGGACCCAGTGTTTTTGATGGTTCCCAGTCACAAGAAACAATGATTTATTTATTATTTCTCTAATCAATTGAAGCAAAAGCTGTTTTTAGGAATCAGATGACGTCATTGAAGTAGCTTCCAATTTATTCTGTTTCTTTCTGACAATATTGTGGTTGCCCAAAGTGGTTGCTCAGTTCAGAAAAAAAATCTTCAGTTCTTTTCGTTTTTGGAGGAATTTTATTTATCTTCTGGAAGTTTCTTCTTTTCTTACTGATTGAAAATGACACAACAAGAAACTTAGTATGAAATTACGGCAATTTTATAACTTAAGTTTTACAAATAAAAATAATTGCAATTTTATTAAACAAATTGTATCAAAATAAGTATCATATAATATATATATATATTCAAAAATATTTATTATTTTGAAGAAAGTGAAAGATTATAATTCTCAGCAAAAGAAAAAAAAATGATGAACTCTTCCTATTTGTATCTTGTGCTATTTTTCTTTGATGTTTGGTAAAAAGGATTCCTTTATTGATTTTGTTGAGTCTGTTAACGAGACATTGTTGTTTTAAAGTTGTTGGTTATCAGATGTCTAGACAAGCTGGTCCTTTAGTTACCGACTTCTCCACTTTTGTTTTATCACAGAATTGTTGCTTCATTGTCTTTCGTTTCCCTGTGTAGAGAATAACATTGGTTAGGCTTATTCTTTGTCGTTGGTTATTCTGTTCCCGCCTTGGCATCGGTGACCTTGACTGGATGCAACACGAGCACCAACACACCCACCCCGCTTGTCTTTCCTTGATTAATGACAAATAAACATATTTGTGAGAATCCATCGCTGGCTTTTCTTACAAAATCACCTGAGAGAAAGACCATTTTCTAAATTGACTTTGTAGGACTTGTCCAATATTTTAGTAAGTTTCCTTTTCAAAACTTATAGAACATATTTACTTGACTCATTACAAAATGAAATGAATATTGAAAACAAAGAAATACACATGATCTTGGTTCTAATTATGAAATCGTTATGAAATTTGGAAGGCAATCAGTCTGATAATTCGCAAACTAATTTCTTAATGAATTTATTTCATTTCAGTTTTTTAACATGAAGCAAATTATGAATCAAATATGACATAAATAAATGCTTTAGTTAATAAATTAAAAAGATTCTTCGTTTGTATTTCGAATTCCTGTTGATAAAATATTAAAAAAAAAAAAAGGTCCTCTAAAAGGGAATTTGCTAGAATTGCTCGAATTTGATTAAATCCGCAAATACTTGTGTTAATTCACCTGAAATCCAATTAATAATAACTATTTAAAAAAAAAAAGACAAACAAACAAAGCAAGGCGCTTGCAAAATAGATTAGTAAGAAAAAAAAAATAATAAAAAAAACAACAACAATTACTATGAGTTGTTGGTCGTCAGATGTTTGCCGATAGTGAGAGTTAATTGTTTTGTTTTTCATCGAGAAGTTTCTGTCATTTTCTTGCAGATTTTTCCAAACCTGGAAGTTCTTTTGTTGTTTGCTAAATTTCTCTTCACTGATGGAACATTTGTACATAAAAAGACATTCTGAAAAGATTAATAAAATCCTAATAATCCAGAGGAAATGTTGAAGGAAAAATAAAACTCATTCTTATCTATTTTCATTGGAATGAAGTGAAGTGAATTGGTTTATCTAAGAACACAGAATTTTTTTTTTCTGTGAGGCTTTTCTTTTCCTGTTTGCGAAACGAAATGAATAGATTCGTAATTGCACAGATTTAACAAAAAAAATGGAGACTTTTTTCCACCCAATGTTAGTGAGTATCTAAATGAAGTGATTCTGATATGAAAAATGGAATGGACTCCACATCTTCACTTTGTAGAGGTTAGAACTTTAATTACCAAAATCTGTCAGCAGAGGAGTCCATTGGAGGGGAGTCAGTGGCTGACACTTCGATTACCTGTGCAAAACGAATCCAATCTCGCAGTGACTCGGCAAGAATAATTTTTCATAATCTTCGCCGCAGCTGAGTTAAGAAGTTGTGTTCATCCGATCTGGTGCAGAATGGGAGGGTTTTCCATGGTGGTGTTTTTCTTCTTCTAGTTTTGCCACTGGCAAATATCCCACACTCAATCCAAATTATGTAGGGAAGCATTTTATGGTCTGCTGTGTTGGGCAGCTACTGTTCAGCGTGGTTTTTATTCAATATCGCCTGTGGCTGCGATCGCGTAGAGGCACTGGTCCAATGCATTTATACCTACTTAAGAAACGTATTTCTGTAAAACAAATAAATAAAGGATCAATAAGGTTAACGTGTGTGAATTAAGTTCAATAGATCATGTAGCCAACACACAATCTAAGATTAAAAAGCTTTTAAAAATAAATGAGTATATATACATACAATAAAAATATTGTGATGATTTTTATTGTATATATTCATTTATTTTTAAAAACTTTTTAACCTTAGACTGTGTGTTGGCTACATGATCTATTGAAGTAAATAAAGGATTTAGCCTAATAAACATTTCTCGTACAGTTATAGGACCTTAACAGAGAAATGCCATCAAGTGTTTCTTAAAATCCATTGGATTCATTTTTAATCAACATGGAAGTATTTTTATTTATGTATTTTTGATCTTACGAATGATTATTTCTTGAACAACAATACAGTTCTTAAGAAGATTGAGATTTATTTGACAAAGTTTTTCTCTTAAATTGAAAAGAATTGGGATTGTAATTTTCAAATATGTCTTGCGTTTAAACGGTGTTACTAGATTCGAAATTTCTCAGTGTTTTGTGACTGCAACTAATAATTTGTAGATTAGTTTATTTACCTGTACCTTACTTTATTTGCCTTTTCTTTTTTAAAAAAAATTAGTTTAATTTTAATTTTTCTTTCATAATAATTAGAAAAGCGTTCGACTTCATTTACACAAAATACAAAGACTTCAATATAGTTTTTATTTAAATTGAATTCTAATTGAAAGGCCTTTCACGGGTTGCAGCTTGGAATGTTAAGAGAAATAAACTGTCTCTAAAAAGCATTCAAAAGTTTTCTCCCCTCATGATCATATTTCAATCACTTTGTGATCTATTTCTTATGAAATACAACATGAACTAGAAAAGCGGGGTCACACGAAAGCACGAATTTCAGATCTCTATTAGAAAAATTTATTGCAACGTTATGAACGAATTAATAATTTTAGGGAAAATTTAGGAGAATTTCGTTGTCGTTTAAAATTTCAATTGAATTAAGATTTTTCTTTTTTTCTAATTATTATTGAACATCAAAGAGATTATCTTAGGATCAGCTGTGGGGGTATTTAGTGAATACAATTGCTGTTTGTTGAGAAATGTAATTAAAGAAGGATAGCGATTTGTCGCTACAATTGTAAAGAGCTTTTTAATTATTTACAGAAGCATTCAAGGCACGGATGGGTAGCCAAGGAAAAACAACAACAACATTATTACAAAGTAGTTAATATTAAAAACCCAAGCTCACCTAAATTCACTCACAAGTAAAACTGATATGTTCCTCAACCATTCATATTGATAGAAAATAATAAATAATAATAATAAATAAGGATTTTTATAAATTAGCTTTCATCTTTTGTAAATTAATAGGCAAAATTTGGTTAATTCATTTTAATTTACTTTTTATGTTAGTTTAATATTAACTTTCGAGGAAATAGAAATTCAAAAGATCATTAACATATATTAAAAAAAAAAAGAAATATTTTAAATATCGTTTCTTTATTTGTGTGTGATTTTTTTTTTTTTTATATTTCTCTTTTGTTTTCGGTTGTCTTATCAAAATCAACTGAAAAAAACAGTAAAAATTAATTCGTGTTAAATACTAACATAAAAACACAATGAATAACAATTAATTACTTTTCAATTAATCAGTTAATTACAAAATGATTTTTTTTTTTTTCGTTAAAAAATACCGTTATTTAAAGCTTATATTTTTAAAATTAGATAAAAGATTTAACATGTTTTTAAATTTAAATATTCAATTTCTTAAGGAAATCAATTGGATTAATTTATTAATGTGTATTTTTTAATTACACTGCTTAAAATACTAAACAATATTTGTTAATTATTATTTTCACTCACATTGATACAATGTCGCTTCTGATGAAACAACTTTTGTCAGTCTTTTGTAATCATCAGATAGAGTAATATCAGTAGAAAAAACAGAATCTAATTAATAAATAATTTAAGAAAAAAAAAAAAAGAACCGTATTTATTCAAGATACAGGAATACTTTAAAAACTTAATTGAAAGAAAGAAATATGAAAATCTTTGCTATCAGTGAACGGCGATAGGAAACGTCAGAACTTTTCCATTTATTTTGCCATTCGATTTATTCTTTAATAAAAGAAAATAAAAGACTGGAATATTTTTATTAATAATAATAATCGTTATAGTAAATACTTGAAATTCTAAGTGTTTACTAATTTAAAAAAAAAAGTATTTCAGATCCTAATACGATGTCATCTGTTTTTAAACTACCTTTATCTGTTTTTATAAAAATTTAATTAAAGAGAAAAAGATGGAAATAAATTCGTCTTTCTTTCCTGGCCTTTCACTGGACCTGGGGGGATTTTCTGTTATTGGGGGTGGCTGTTTGCCGGTAGCCAATAGCTGATTGTTGCCAAAGTCAGGGGTGGGGTTTGGCAAGCAACTATCGACTTGGTAATGTAATTTTACCCTTTGAATAGCGCCGTAATTATGGTGGACGCCGTCTCCGCCATGTTCACTTCTGAGAACTTGTTTCGCAGATCGAGAGGAGTCACTGCCTGCTGCTACTTAACACTAAATACTTTATATTTATTGAAATATACTGAAGGACAAACCAAGAGATGCCAAACCTAGGAACTACCAATAAAGAAATCAGCCTTTAAAATTAGCTCTAGTTATTTCATTAATTTTTCAATATCTGTTTTAAATAAGAATGTCATTTTCTTATAAAGGCTTTTTTTCTTTGATTTGTTTATTTAATTCAGGAAATCACGAACAAATTCAGAATGGAATATATAAAAAGTGAGAAATTTATAAATTGTATAAAAATCAAACGTATAACTATGTATAAAAATAGATTGAAAACCTTTGCTAACTAAAATGTTCCAATGTTCACGTTTGAATAAGATTTTGAATATAACGGTTAAAAGAAAGAAATACAAACCTAAAAATACTTTCTAATTTGTAAAGTTAGTAGAGCGTCTCAGGAATTCATCATGTGTTAATTAAGTCAAGGAAACATTCCTTTGATGTCTTTTATTTCTCATAAAATGCAGTGAAATCAACTGAGACTCAAAGTCTAAATAGTTAATATCGATATAATTAAAGAACGATTCAAAATCATTTCGATAACAAATGTCGTTAATAGTTAAACAAAATAAATAATCATAATGAAACACAAAGAAGTTAGTGAATGCGAAGTTTAAAAAAAAAAAAAAAATCAATAAAACAGGGAAAAAAGTTTGTTCAAAGAAACCATAAGTGTCTGAAAATGAACACTGTTTAATCACTTTATTCTTGTTCAGAGATGTACAGGTAGTTTTCCAAAGTTGTGATGTATCCTCATTTGCCCGCGAAATGATACTGAAATTATAGAAGGTTAAAGAATAAAAAAGTCGCTGTAAATTGTTGACATTGTATTTGCTGAGAAAATATCTGATGCTTTACTGTTATCTTGGTGATCCTCAACTCCTGAAGGTAACATGATTTAATTTCTCATTGTGATTGGCTTTCTTTTTATTCAACACTGGACTTGACAGGTTCGATTTTATTTAAGGAATCAGAATTGAAATTGTTCTGCTCATCAACACATATATCCCCCTTTGCTTCAGTGGTAACAAGGTTTTTTAACCCTAGCGACCCAAATGAGCTAAACCCAGGCGCCCAGAGGGACACGGAGGGTCAGTGGAGGTTAAGATCGGACCCAGGCGGTGGGTGATGCCTTGACAGCCGATCGCTTGAGTCCAACAACAAGGTAAACAGTGGAACAGCTTCAAGGCCGGCGTACCACTTCCTCTTCAAATGCCTGATTCGGTACGCCATTCGCATCGAAAAGCTCTAACAAGCAGACCCCCACACGACTGAGTCTAATCCCAGACACCACGAATATTTCATCTCCTAAAAAAAGTCTACATTGATCATCGAAAACAAATCTTCAGAGAACAATAAAATATTCTTAAGGTACAACAGATTTGTTATAAAGAATTCCATTATAAAAATAGTGGAAGTTATAAATAAGCCAATTGGTTTCATGATTATGAAAGAATGTTTAATAGAATAGTAAACATCAGTTAATAGAAAACCTTATTATCGCTTATCAGTAATTTACTATCGAATTCTGTACTATAGAGGTTTCTCTTCGACGAAAAGAAACATTAAAAGTAAAATTCCCTGTCTATTGATTAAACATTAAAGTCGTAGACCTCAATAGTTATGACAATGAATTAGTAAAAGAATTTGCTAAGAATGAGATTTGATCAATCAAGTTTGAAAAGAAGTTTGGTTCGAATTCATTTATTGAATAGTTAACAGGACTAGTAATTATAGTAAATTTGAACAATACGAAATTATCAGACTAATAGCTTTTACAGCTATAACTGTAAATAAAAACATTAAGTATTTGTAAAATAGCTTCTATTTCTCTATAGTGTTTTTTCCCTTTAATTTCTTTGTTCCATTACTAAGATCTTAAAAGCATTTTATCAGAAAATAAACAAAACAAAAAAGGAGAGGAGCAATGGTTGTTCATTTGCCAAATGGAATTTTCTGGTTCCACTGTCACTAAATCAACAACAGTGAATTGAACTGATTTATTTTATCATCAGTGTTCTTTTCCGATGTGTTGTCTTCAGTTGCTTTCATCCATTTTTCCTCGAAAACGATAAATAACAATTTTTCTTAAATTCTGTTAATCAATCAAATAAATTTAATGGAAAAAGGGTTTCTTGTTACCTTGGCTTTGTATCCAGTCCATTTGAAGACCAGCTTTGTTGAACGTTAATAAAAGGACCAGTCTTTAGAAGAAATATCACAATAATAAGATAAGAAATTCTCCCTATCTATAGGTATGGATTAAATTGTGAATAAATTTATAAAATTAAAGATTAAAACCATAAAGAAGAAACAAGGTTTCAATAAGTTACGAAAGAACAAAAACTTCAGGAAATACAATTCTTGAATTTGTAAACTTATAAATAATTTATTTATTTCTAAAATTTTTAGAAATGATTTCCAATTTACTTCATGAGAAACAATCAATAATTCTATACAATTAAGCAAAGTTAGCTTAAGATTCATACATGTTTCAGCAGTTTTTTTTTTCCCATTGAATTTTTTTTTTTTTTAATAAAATTGAAAACTTAAATATAATTTAACAAACTCATTCTCGATTATTCATTTCCATTTTGAAAAATTGTTATTTTGAGTAGCAATGATTAGGTTTCGTAGGTTTTGTAGACTAAATTTAGAAATTGTAAGAATACACTAAAGCGTTTTACTTTGTCATCAATATACGAAGCCTTTTTATTCTGGATATTCTGAAATAAAGTTGGTGAACCTTTACTGTTTATGTATTTTAACTGAAAACTTTTATTCTCTGATGAAATGACAAAGTTGTATGAAAATTCTTTCACTATTTTAATAATAAAATACTGCCCCTTATTTCACTGATTAATTTGAAATATATTCCAAACAGAAGGAAATTTACAATCTGTTTTATGTGAAATTCACAAGCCTTGTCAGAGGTTTCTTTTTTATTTTTTTTGAACTCAGATCAGTTCAAGGTTCTGGTCGGGGGGGGGGGGGCAATGATTTTGCATTGATAAATCCGTGTTCGGATGTGTCACTTGGCTTGTGTACAATGGCAGGCTTGATTAACATGAAGGGTCGGATTGTCCCAAGTTGGAGTCGGCAGGGGGGCTGCATGCCATAGCCCCCCTACAGTCCAGATGCCATACCTCCTAGTAGAAGAACCAGCGGGAACAGATACCTGCACTTGGCGTCAAAACATTAGTGCAATTAGCGAGCACCAAACAGCGGACGTTTATTAGATTCAAAGAAAAATGAAACTAAAAAAAACATTTTTCGCTTTAATTGGCCAATATAAACAGAATGATTTAAAGGTCACTTAATAAACATTTTTAATTCTTTATGGGAGGTTTATATGAAGTATATATGGGTTGTAAAATTCAAAGAAATTAAAATATAAATATTTACTTATATTATTTTTTGAACGAATTCCTATAAAAGCCCGGCTTCTCAATTAGGACTTGCTTTGCTAATTTATTCTAAAACTTATTCATTTAATGTCTTAAAAAACTCTCCCATCAAGTGAAATTGAACTTTTTCTTAAATTTAAGAAAAGAAATATTTTTAATCGTTCACCAACCAAAATGGAAAGATATACGTTTGCAACCTTAATTCACCTGAGGCTATAATAGATTGATGCTGTAACTCGAAAAATCGAAACACTTCTTTTTTTTTTCTTTCTTTCTTATCACTTATGTACTCCATGCCTTTGTAATTTCATGTCTACGTATATCACCACAAATATGCACAACTGACATGAAACATTTGAACACAAGAGATGCAAAGTGAACCCTATTTGAAAACAAACTGACAACAGCGACATTTGTAGTTGGAAGCAGATAAGCTTCCTACACCGCTCAAGATCCACTATTCCAAACGCCCATAATCCGCAATTAACTGTAGGGATGACATGTTATTTTGGAAATAGAATAAAAATTTCTGTGAATAAACGTTTTTTTTTTTTAAATCTTTTTTTTCGGATATTGATTTTTATAAAAATATAAGTTTTATAATTAACAAATTATACTGGGAAGTTTTTGACAGATCCCGGAGTTATTTTGTCTTCTTGAACGTTCGAACACGTCTTCAATAAATCAGACTTTTCGCTGTGACTTCCTACCTATTAAAGCTTTGGTAGTTTTACGGTTCTAACATTTACTGACTTTGAAAAATCAAATTTCCGTAGAAATGCATTTGCACCCTAGAAGAGAGGTTTGTTTCTGGTGGACCTCAGGTTAATTAGAACGATGATTTAATATCAGCTGAGGTTGAGAATCGTGCACACACCTGGTGGGAATCCATTAGCACCAAGGCCTTCATTACAAGTTCACTTTTATATATCAAACAATCTTGAGGATACAAGTGACAAAAATCACACAGGTTTCCTGCTTTAATATTTACTCAGCTAAAAAATAGAAATCCTATTGATAAAACCAGCTACGTAAGTCTTCTTGATTTAAAGCTTTTTTTAACAAATCTCCGAAATATGGAAGATTAGTTTCCTATAGAATATCGTCTTAGAAATTCTTTTGTATTAATTCACTTTCTTATTTCTAATCTTCTAATTTCGTTGTCATTGTTTTTTTGTTTTTTTATATTTTTCCTAACAGAATAATAACTTACTTTAATTCTATCTAATTTTCTTTAAGTAATTCCAATTGTTGTCCTTATAAAGAAATTTGGTTAACAAGCTTTTATTTATTTACGTATTTATTTATTTATTTATTTACTTGAATCTTTATTATAAATTGTAGAATTTAAAATCTTCAATTGCTATTTTGTAACAAATTTTTCATGCCTTTTCCCAAGACTTTCAATAAAATTATTTTCTATTTTTTTTAGTCTTAAACTTTCAGAGTAATTTCAAGTTTAAAAATTTTTAAATAATATTATTAGCATTTATTTATTTTTTAATTTTTTACCTCCATTTTGTAAACATAATTGTTCTCTAAATTTATAAACAACTGACATAGTGGAATTGAAGCTTAGGATTCTGGGAGTAAATATCAGTTATATATTGTGGTTTTTAAGGAATATCTTCTTATTAAAAGAAAAAATTGGTTTCCATGAATGTACCTAAACCACGTGACGTTTCGTGAAGTAATTTTTGTAACGCTGCTAATAAAGAGATTCTTAGAAACAGACCCTCGTCTTCCTTATAGGGTTTTCTTTCAGTTGATCTGTTTCTCTCTCTCTCTTTTTGTGTAATTAGAAAACTGAATTTTCCTTAAATCACAGAAAAAAAAAGCGGACGAATGTCGATTAGTTTTATTGAATATTTTTCATTCTGATTTGGCTCTTATAAAGCATTTGAATGAGTTCATCTCCATTTCAGGTGATTTTAGAGAAGATGTTAATTGTTGTTAGATTTAGAAATTTTGAAAAACACTTTAAAAAAGATAGATATTAACATTTAAGCACTTATTTGAAATCAGCCACAAAATAAACTTGTTTCATTTCTTTTGAAACTCTTTTAGTACAAAACAAACGAACTCCAACCAAGAAAACCAGAAAACTGTTACCAGAAAGAAACTCACTTCCTGAGAAACTAAAACATCTGAAATTTTAAATACTTCAACATAAACCAGAACACCATACCATAACTTCACCAATATTTCGATTCTTTTTCCAAGAATCTTTCTCAAGGTGTAAGGAGAAACTATCTTTCTCCTTCTAAATACGAAATATTGGTGAAGTTATGGGTATTCTTGTTCTTGTTTACGTTGAAGTATTTGAAGTTTGATGGAACAATAGTTTGACATCTGAAATTTTCTTCAATCTCCGAATTACGAAGATGTATTTTGAATTTTCTGTTTTAATAAACTTATGTGAATGAAAGCTAAGCTAAAGAAGACAGGCTTCGTTTCAAATCAAAAAGAAAAATATTCATTTTGTAACTTTAGACTTTTCACATAATCAAACACTTATAAGAAAATACCTCCTAAGAATTACTGCAGTTTTTTGCTAGGAACTTCAGACAAATTTAAAATTAAGACTATTTCTGTTCCTTTAGGCTGTACAGTCTTAGATCTGTGAATATAAAGAATCACTGACAGATTATCCTAGATTCCTAAATACTCCTCAGCGATTTTTTTTAAATTTGTAGATATCAACGTCATATCTTAGAATAGAATAGTACTACTTCTAAAACAAAGTATAATTTTAAATGTGAAGTATACGTTAAATATACTTTTATAAAATACTAAACTGCAACTAAGCATTTACATACTACTTCGTTTATCTTATTATTGGTTCCAAGTCTGATGAAATGAATCCTAAATCAAACACTTTGAAGGGATTTCTTGAGATATCTTAAGTTACCTAAAAATCTTGCGTTTCTTAGAATTAATCAATTTAATCCTAACAGGATTTTATCTTTAAATAAGTAATTGTTCCATCGTTCTAATTTAAAACATTGAATAGTAATGTTGATACATAAAATAAATAAAATTAATAATAAAAAAAAGGCTTAAAATGTAAAAAAAGAAGAAGCGAAACCTAAGCAGTCAAATGAATCATTCGTCTCTTATCTTCCTTCAGTGGGATTTACTTTTGATTTATAATGAGTTCCAATTCCAAAATATCTCTTGGTAATGAAAAGACTCTTGGTAATTGATGTCTCATACATAAAACATCCATTGATGTTCACATATTAATCCAATGCATTTGCATTTACAACGAAAAGAAAATCTCTTCATCAGAGGGTGTCTATCAGTTCATTAAGAGACCAGGGGTTCTTTTTTAATGAAATCAGCTGCTGTTTCATGTTTGTGTCTTTCTGTTGTTGTTCTTTTTACAAATATTTGGGATTTGTCTACTAACAGACAAGGGGCTTCATTGGAGAGAATTGTTCTTTATTTTAACAAAATATTCTTGGTTTTTTTGTTTTTTTCAAAATTCTACAATTAATCTTCTTCTTACTAATTCAACGACATTAATAAGGGAAAATATTTTCATATTAATGTATTAATTAAAATGAGAATTTTCTTCCTTCTCTTTACATAATTACAATAAAGCAGTGTTCGTAATTAACTGAATCGTAGTTAAAACTTTTTTTATTGTATTGCTTGTTAAACTTCTGTCGGAAGAGTAATAAACAATCATTTGACACTCATGGAATTCTAACTATGGATAACTACAAGCATTGACAAGAAGTTTATATGAAAGAGCAAAAGGAGTCAATGAAACAAAGGAATTTTGTTTTATTCCTAATTTCTCTATAAACGATGTAACTTAAAAAGATACTTAATAATCTTTTCATCTTAGATATTCCCATGCCACTGACAGGGATTTTTCAAGCGCCCTATTTATTCAGAAATTCTGAGTTAAATCTCGACGTCTAAATTGTAAATCTAAACGAGTATCTCATTCCATTTGTTGTCTAATTTACTATTTTACTTCGTGGTGGAGTAAATTTTTGGTATGTTTGTTGAGAGGATTTTATTGAATAAAAAAAACCCACCCATTTTCTTGTTTCTATCAGAATCTTCACGCAGGACCCGACTTGGTTTTAGTTTCAGCTACAGAATTTACAGTATTTTTACACAGCTATTTAATAGAATATTAAATTTCGGATTCAGTAAAATTCCGGATATTCGTCATAAAATCTGTTTATAATGAAAAACGTTCACAAATTTAATAATAAAAATAAAATTTGTAAAAATCAGCTGCAATTTGCAATGCAGTTTAACAGAATAACATGATCAACTTTTATTAAAATGTGAAAAAAAAAAATAAAAAAACGTAACTATAAAACTGTTTTGATATAGAAACCTACACATATATGTATAAATTTCAGATATGTATTGTATAAAACAGAAACATCATTTCTGTGATAATCATAGGAGAAGGAAGAATGGTTCTCATTTTCTATTTCACTGACTATCGTATCACGTTTTTTTTTAATTTCCGTATTTTAATTAGTTTACTTGTGAGTTATGGACTAGTACTGATATTGTAATTTATTTTTTAATAAATTTAACTAAAAATAACAAATTTATTTTAGTTTTTTTGTTAAAATAAAAAATGTCACTTATCTTTTTTTTTAAGGAATTGGTATTTGTTTCTTATCGTATTTTTTTTTAGTGATATAATATTTCCATTTGTTTCTTTGTGACCACCTGCACTGGATGGTTTTAATTGTCATTTGACTTCTCTTGGCTGCCTTGACACACTTTTCCCACCAATAAAGGACGAACAGATTGATCCCAGATAAAAAGAATAAAAAAAGGTTCCCAGCCAACGCATCCCTGTGTCAGCTGTAGACATTGGTATTCTAGAACAGGACAGCGAATTTCGTAGCAGAGATGTTAGTTTTATGATGAAAAGAGTTGCAGGAGTACGACGTGTTGAATCCATATTTCATTATGTCACACCTTCGGTTGCAGGAAAAAAAAAAAGAAGTGTGAGGACCAGTCTTGGTGACAAGTGCCATTAATTGGTCTCAACCAGAACACGCATTCACCATCATAAATACTTTACAAAAAACTTGTCGTTTCTATTGAGGCCCTTAATGTACTTTCCGTGCTTGAGTGCATTTGAAACAACATAGCTGCCTTTCTTTGATTAATTGGAGGTACGTTGATAGCTCAAATTCTTCATTTGCGTTAATGGAATGACTTTACTCAGAGTCGAATATCATTTATTGTCTAGAAAACATTTTGCCAACATCGGTATTTTGAAATTGAGGTTGAAATATTTCCAGTCGTATCCTAAAGCTTCTAGATTGGACTTAATTTTTGTCAAAAATAGTTAAAAGTAGAATTAAACCAAAGTAAGCTAGTCCTTCAGTTACATGAGAAATGTTTCTGGCAAAGTGGCGACAATCAGAAGATTTTTATCCTAGGAAGCTGAAATTTAATGGTAAGCTTAAGTTACTCAAGATGTGCTAACAAGACAAACAATTGAAAAACGATTTATCCAAAGCGCGAAGGAATGGTATTGATTGTTATATATGTAGAGGCATTATATATTTTAAGACGAAATCAGTCAATACTCTTATTCTTAACAGGTTCTATCAAGTTTGAATTTCTTTGGAAAGTGCTCTTGGAGGATGAAGACAGAAGCTGTGGTCTTTAGTTACAGATGGAGAATTACAGCGGATTAAATGATTACAAATTGCGAATAACTAATGTGACAGTCACAGTCGGTTCAAAGTTAATTTGATCTGAATTCTTTTCTTTTAATATAGATGCTTGTTTCATATTTCCAATAGAAATGTACCTTTACCAAATTGAAACTCACAGATATTTTTATTACAATAATTAAAAAGAAGTAAAATCTATCCAATTTCTGTCCTTCTGCTGTTTTTATATTTTTTGCATGTTTCAGTACCCAATGGGAAAATTTGAAAAATCAGACACCGACTTTGTTTTAACATAATCCTTTAATTTGGCTTCAAATCCTAGAAACCCATGAAAATTAGCGACCACGTGTTTTTATTGTCCTGCAACATTAGCAGCTGCATTTCGTGGAATTTCTGGAAATTCCTATGCCCTGTCTGTCTTGAAGTTGATTCATAATTATTCTTCATCTTCAATTCTAAAGTCCATTTACATTTTCCTGGTTTCAAATAAAATATAAATGGACTTTAGAATTGGGTAGAAGATGAAGAATAATAGATTCTTTCTGCAAATAAGAAATGGAAATAAGCAGTGACAAAGAAAGATAATGATCAGATCAGTGTAGAACTCTCTTTTAGATGTTTTAAAAGTAATTTAGATCTTTTAGAATGGATTCCATAAATATTTAATTTTAATCTATAGGTAAGCTATGTTGATTCCCACGTAGATTAGTGAAACTCGGTTAGAACGACATCCAAGGAAGAATATTGCTCGTTTAGCCGTTACTTCTTATATCAGCACTGTAGCAATATACAGTATTACATTTACTATTACTTTCTCTCACACACACAACATATGTATCTATGGAGAATTGATAAAAACAACAATGATTAAATAATAATAAATTTACGTGCTTAATAATTGAACAAAATGATAAAGAGGACGAAACCGCCGTCCCAGACTCTCCCCGGTGGCAGTGCGAAATTTTTATGGTTCTTTTGTGCCTTCCGTGAATGTGAATAACTTACAATTACATGAATTCGATATGAATATGTTAAGTATCAAAACGTAATTTCATTTTGATTTTTTAAAACATTTTTATGTTTTGAAGAAGTCTTCCAATTTTCTTTGTTTCAAACTGTTTTAAGTTTTTTAATTTATATGCAATGTCTTCCATTTCACTTTCAATGTCTTTTGTCTCTGCAGTTGACACTCAGATCATCATCTCTTCATTGAAAACTTCATTTCCTGTAACAGTCTCTAGAATTTTCTCATCTGTCGGCTTTTCGACAGTCACTACACGGTCTCCAATTCGTCCATTCCAATATGAGTTCGGCTGTTCTATGAAAGAAAGCCCGTGATCTACTGTTGCTAACCGTGATTGTTTCACATGTGAACGTGAAATCAGAAATTGTCAAAACTAACATTGCTTTTATTAATGTTTATATACTGAAAGGAAAAGTTATTAATTGAGTTAATTAAAATCAGATTGAAATCTCATTAATGAAATGAAATTAAATGAATTACAAGAAGAATTTAGAAAGAAGAATTGTGAAATGAAACACGGATAGATTGTAGGGAATGGATTACAGAAGGAAAGAGAACGACCCGAAACAAATCTCTCTTGAAGAAAAGATTATTCTGAAGAAACATTGAATAAAAAACAAAAAAAGAATACTGTTGACAAAAGAACAATTGGGGACAAACAATGTTAATGAAATAATTGATTGAATCAATAGAAAATAAAAACTGATGAACTAACGAAAGATGAAATGAGAATGAAACACAATAGACTGCTAACATCTTACCTGTAATCTTAAAAGTGAATCACAGAAATCTTACATCCATTTATGAAAGAAAAAAAAATTGAGAAAACCATAAGTCCCAACTGAATGGAAAAAGGACGTTTGATCAACCCCCACCCACCCACACACACACACACTTTCCCAAAGAAAAAAAGGAGATACCACGAAACTGTAAACTTTCATGTTGGTAAAATGTTCCAAGCAAAATATTAAGAAGCTGTGTGATGTTAAATAGGATAAAAGATGCAGTAGAAATAAGATACGGAAAGAACAAACACGTCTCCGAAATAACAGATCATGTCACTCATTTGCTGCAATAACGGCATAACTCAAAAAAACACCATTTCCTGAAAAAGTTTGAAAGTTTCGAAAGTTAACAAAATGTGTTGATGCAACAGTGACAGAATTCACTGTCTCATAGTGAGTTTTAGAAACTCATTCTACCAGTAAAAAAAACTGGTAAAAAACTTTTTTTTTGTAAAAAACTGATTATTTTTGAGTTATGTCGTTGCTGCAAATGAGTGAGTTGTGTCGATCAGATCAAATAATTTACTGAACAGAGATAGAATATAACTAATCTGAATACTACATTCGTCGACTTTGAAAAAGCCTTTGATTCCCTCAATCGAAGTAAACATGGAATATAATGATACTTAGAAAATCAAAAACGTCATAAAAGAAAACTACGATGGATAGAAATGCTAAGTCGTACAAGAAGGGAAATTGACAGACCCTACAGATCGTGTTACTAAAGGAGTAAAACAAATTTACCACCAACACTGTTTCTTAGGATGAAGAAAATGAAAAAAAAAGGAAAAAGGAGAGCATAAATTGAGACAGTTTGGAACAACTTTGGTGTGACTAAGGGCGGCGTGCACCAACGCTCTTCCAAAGCGAAGGTCACTTAATGAGTCTCAATTCATGTTCGAAGCTCTTCAAGTCTTCAAACAAAAGTTGGTGTGCACTGAGCGTACTTGAAACGTATTTCTAAAATTGGCTGTGATTGGTTAATTTAACGTCATTTTCGTAGGCGCAGTGTTTTTGAAAATGGCAGTTTCCATGGAGGAAAAAAAAACAAAACCCACTTGGGCCGAATAATTGAAATGAATTAGCCTTATGAAACATTATTTCGGGAACTTTTAATAGAGATATTTCCTCTACTATTTTCCTCTATCTAATTCACCATCAAAATTGCAGAGTCAGTCATCTTGTAATAGGTGAACAGCGCGGAGTTTGATGGGAGTTTTGTAATTCATCATCAAAAGCACAGAAGTCGGCTGCGATGTCAGCCATCTTGTAATAGGTGAACAGCGCGGAG